>JAXQKB010000018.1:0-177033 GCA_037042295.1 Irpex sp. Y119-03
TATCGCAATATTTCGGACTTCAAAACATTGATCCGACTATGTATGTACATCAAACCAAGCGGTCTATCGATTTGCATCCAGCTGTGACAAGTAAGCAGTGTTTACAAAGTCCTTATCTGAGAAGATTTCCAAAACAAAAAAGCAAAAAGTTAAATGCTGACAAGAGTGGGATTCGAACCCACGCCCTTTCGGACTACGAAACTAGTCAAACCTGAACGTAGCGCCTTAGACCGCTCGGCCATCTTGCCACAGTAATCGGATTTAGTTTGAAGGTATATCAAACGAGCCACTACCGGACGTGGGCTAGTAGTGACTCAGTTAGCAAGTTATTTCGCGCCTCCAATTGCATTACTCGTCTGCGAAATGGCATCTACCACCATGGCTTTCCGACAGGTTCTTCGACGAGGGTTCAGCTCCGCTGCTCGTCAATCTCTGAAAATTGGCCTGGTTCCTGCAGACGGCATAGGGCACGAAGTCATTCCAGCGGCTCGAGCTGCTATTGAAGCCCTTGGGTCAGACATCCCGAAACCCGAGTTCGTGGACCTGGAGGCAGGATTTGAGCTGTTCACTAGGACGGGTACTGCGCTGCCTGACGAAACTGTCGAGTACGTCGCATACCGTTACTTGCTATTGCTCAGGAACTAATTGTCTCGATAGGGCATTGAGAGAATGTGACTGTGCTCTGTTTGGTTCCGTCAGGTAAGGGTCACATTGGACACAACACCGTCAGGTACTGACAAGCGATAGTTCTCCATCGAAGCGGGTCACTGGTTACTCCTCCCCAATTGTGGCCCTTCGTAAGAAATTGGATCTCTACGCGAACATCCGGCCGGTTGTGTCTGTAAGCCCAGTTCCGCCCATACCACTCGTACATCAGGTTGAACGCTGTTATCAGGTTGCACCGACCCCAGAGGAGAAACCTTCTGTGGATCTCATCGTTGTTCGGGAGAACACGGAGTGCCTGGTACGTCAACGTGACCCTGCACGACGACAATGATTCTAATATAAGCCTGCCGTAGTACGTCAAGCAAGAAGAAATCAAGCCTACCCCGAATGGCCGTGAAGCACGCGCTACGCGTCTCATCACCGAACGTGCATCCGGACGCATTGGCAGAATGGCATTTGAGCTCGCGAGAGCCCGGCCCCGCAAGGTGGGTCTATGCCTCTTCTTATGTGCCCTATCTATTTACTGACCTCAAGGACCGTTAGCATTTGACCATTATCCATAAGTCTAATGTGCTTTCTGTGACTGACGGTCTCTTCCGTGAGACAGTTCGAGCTGTCCCCAAGCAAAACCCTGGCCGGTATGATGACGTGATCATTGCGGAACAATTGGTAGACAGTGCAGTTTACAGGTTTGTTCTATATTTTCAATGCGAGTGAGCTAGAGCTGACCGGTGTCACTTTAATTAGATTATTCCGCGAGCCACAGTAAGCTTTGTCTCTGTCATATTTCAGACACGATACTGATCGCATCCTTAGGATTTACGATGTTATGGTCGCACCCAACTTGTACGGTGACATCATCTCGTAAGTCTTTATCACCTGTACCGTCACTCAGTGACCCCTAACGTTTCAACATCTAACAGGGACGCCGCTGCCGCACTCGTAGGCTCCCTAGGCCTCGTTCCCTCCGTGAACGCCGGCGACAACTTTGTGATGGGTGAACCTGTGCACGGCTCAGCTCCAGACATCGCTGGGAAGTCCATTGCCAACCCCATTGCCTCCATCCGCTCTGCCTCGCTCATGCTTCGTCACCTTGGCTATGAAGCCCCTGCCGATAGGCTCGACAAGGCTGTTGACGAGGTCATTCGTGAGGGCCAGGTCCTCACTCCTGATCTGGGAGGGAAGGCCAAGACGCAAGAAGTTCTCGACGCCGTGCTCAAGAGGCTATAAGTCGAGGTCGCGTCACATTATCAAAAGCGAGCGTAACGCCACCTCGCAGTCACGTAAAGGGTAGACAGGCCTGCGATATATAATTGACATACATTGAAATATATTGTTATGGTTATATCAAGATCATAAATTGTGACGCTCTCGTTTATTCAGTCTTGATTCTTTTCTTGGATTCTGAAAACTGGTCGTGATAACACTGCGCATAACAGGACGCGACGGAACATACCTTCACTGTTAGTACCATCGGCCTCCCGCTTGATCGCTGTTCTCGGGTCCCCGGTTATTGTGGCTGTACGACGAGAGATGAGCGATATGAACGACAAGCAATACGAGTCATTTACCTCCCGAACTACCTCTCCTTCGAGGATCTGTCGCCCTCTCAATAACTAAGCGGTGAAGGTTATTGTATGAACACTGGAACGCCCCGAAATCTGACTGACCGGCGGGCTCGGCCTTGATCCGTACCTCTGTAGCCCGACATGATCAGGAGCACATTAGTCAAGGGCGAAGAATGGATTCGAGATCAGTACATACCTGACTGCTCTGGTTTTATTCCCGGTCCGTCAATATGAGGATTCAACCTAGGTTCGGCCCCTTGCTCAGGCTTTACGCGCTGTGATGAAGTGTCTAATATCCCGAGGTCAACGATAAATACGAGTCCAGTTTGATGATGCCGTTGCTTACTCTCTACACTTCCAGGCATCTCACTACCTCTGGTAGCGGAGCGTCTTCTCTCGTATTCAGCGTGCAGCCTCATCAACTCTTCCGAGGGCTCGTCGGCTTCCCATATGAATCAGGAACTCTTCGTGACACGATATGGAGCATGGACACACACCAACTAGTTCACTCTTCACATTTCCAGGCTCTGCCTTGACAACAGGTACCCCTCCACTGTTCGGCTCCTGCTTTACTCCGGGACTGTGTGTCTCCCTAGCACGCCTCCAGGCTTCATATTGAGCTTGAACCTCCGGCGATGGGTCGTATGCTGGCTCGGATTTCACTATGCATGCACACATTACATGTCAGCTATTAAATGCTGGTCTATCGCGAGCATTGTAACGTACCTGAGCCAGCCTCGAGCTTCACCAACGGAACCTTTACGTCCCTCGGTTCCGATTTGAGCAGCCTTGCCGCTGCTGCGTCTATATCGACCAGCACACGTGAGTTCTTGAATTCTCTAGTGGTTGAAGCACACATGAACGTACCCTCATCATCTGGGTCGAGTTTTCCCGTATATAGCTGTCCTGAATAGACCACAATTAGACATACGTTGTCGCAATGGAAGAAACGTCACAGTACCTGGACGTGGACCCGGTGGACCATGGGGAGGCGTAGGTTCAGGTCGTGGTCGTTCAGGTATATGATCGGCTATACCAGAAAATATAGATGAAGGTTGTGGCTGCTGTGCACTCTGACCTGATACCTACTCCACATCAGCCTCCTCATTGTTCAACATGTCTGCATATAGTCACCACTTACTGTTGTCGCCGGAGAGATAGGCTCACTCGAAGCCACAGAACCCTCCTTTTCAGACTTCGGCTTGTCTTTCGGCATAGGCAGCGCAAGGTCCCTGCAGGAGCTCATCTTACGCCTACAGTCAGCCCACGTAGGTGGAGGGTACGGTTGCGTGATGGGCAGCATATTGTTCTGCAAGTGAACGTCTTTGCTGAAATCTTTGAACGCATGGCTCATCCATTGATCTACGACACGTTCCATCGTCAATGTCAGAGAATGCAGCGAAGGGGATGTTGTGGTGACTCTTAGCGGTGGGGACTTACGGTCGTCGGGGTGCCCTTTCATCCCATAGTCATATTCGAATATCCACGACGACCTATCCACTGATTCTTTTGTAACCTTTCGCCAATGATGTTCCCCCAGAAGACACGAGACGTCCACTTTACTGGAGAACCTCGCTACCACCTCGTTTCTCTAGCAAACATCAAGTTAGTACAGAGTACCAACGGGTCGTCACGTACGCTCGTCTTTCGAATCCCCCTCGCACCAAATGATGCACAAGTAGACATAGACGTACCGTGCCAAGGTAGAAGAGTTCGTCAGGCTGGAAAGTCTTGTTGGTCGCGTAATACAGCCAAGCACCAACATGGTTGCGCCAGCGGTCGTCCCTTTTCGAAATAACTGGACAATATGGCCAGGGGCACTCGATAACAAGGTATTTGCACCCTGGGTCGTCGTCGTACATTTTCCCGCCATTCTTCACATTCTTGAGTTTCCCTTTCCCCATCTTGAACTTGCAACTGGCGGCTTGCGTTGATTGGTGCTTTGGAGGGTGTTCCGACTGAGTGAGTCTCAAACCGACACCGTCGATTCGTGACAATACCACTCAAAGTAGAATCAATGATAATACATTGAACGCTACTACTGGCGACCCAGGTTTGAGTTTAGGAGATAAGGGTGATGAACGCGTCGGTTAAGTCGCGTCTCCACGTGTTTACAGTACAATTACAGTCATCAATACGATCATTACTCGAAAAGGCAAGTTTACAAGTTCTTTCCCACCTCCATCTTCCTACTGGTCGGTATCCAGATCTTGCGTCAGCACATAGCGGTATCTGACCTTATTCTTGCCCAACCCTTCGAGCGCCTTTCCAACATTCTTCATGGGGAGCTCCTCGATCCACGGCTTGACTCCCTTGTCAGCGGCAAGCTTCAGCATCTCCGAAGCTTCCTTCTTGGATCCAACGGCAGAACCGCCGATGAACGCTCCGTTAGGCACCAGGTCAAACGCATGCAGCTCCGGAAGAGGTTGATCAATGTCAGGGATGCCTACGATGATAAGCTTGCCGTGAACGTAGAGCATTTTGATGAAGTCTTTGATGGGCAACTCAGGTGTCGCATCCATAGTCGAGACCAAAATGTCAAGAGTACCGGCGTGCTCTTTCGCGAAATCCTGTTTCAATTCGTTGAGTGGCTGGCCGGGGACATATAACATATCACCAGGGCACGTACGTCGTTGTTAGTATCGACGACGTGGTCAGCACCGAGCTTCTTGGCGTCCTCCATCTTGCCAGGCGAATGGGTAAACGCATACACCTCTGCACCCATCGCTTTCGCGAACAGGAGGGCATAGTGACCAAGGCCTCCGATACCAATGACGCCAACTTTCTTGCCGGGGCCGCACCCGTTGGTCTTGAGAGGCGAGAATACAGTAAGTCCTCCGCACAACATGGACGCGGCGTGGCTGGACTTGATGCCGTCCGGGATAGGGTAGACGAATTCTTTCTGTGCACGAATGGCGGTAGAATATCCTCCTTGTGAGATGATACCGTCGGAGTACTTGCTGTTCTGCATGTATCAGGCGGTTTAGATCACAGAGGAACGCTCGGATCTCGTGGCGACAACTTGAAAGTTACTCACATACGTAGACACGCTCTTGGGGCAGTAGTTCTCGTAATCGTCATTGCACGGTCTGCACTGCATACAACTACCGATCTTCGCGCCAACACCGACACGGTCACCGACCTTGACGTCTTTAACATTCTCTCCAACTCGTACCGCCTTTCCGACAATCTCGTGTCCAACGACGAGCGGGAGATGGCTTTCGCCCCAGCCTTGCTTGAGGGTGTGCAGATCAGAACCGCATACACCACAGTGCGTGATGGCGATTTCGACGTCGTCGGGGCTGAAGGTCTTTGGTTTGAAGGTGGTGACCTTTAAGTCAAAGTGCTTCTCAGGATCTATGTACGACAGGCGTCGGTGTTAGATGTGCGAACAGCGCGAGTTCGAACGAAAGGTGCTTGCCAGTGAGAGCATATCCCTTGAATTCAACTTCTTTCTTTGCCATTGCTCGAGGAAGTCGGTTCTTTCAGAAGAGAAAGGCGTGATGAGGAGGCGAGGGTGAAAAGTGGGGGATGAAGAGGCCATGTCGCCTCCCCCTCCCTTTTATACGCCGGGAGCGCAATAAACCGCGCTCGATATTCGGAGTGGCGGAAGGCCTTTAAGACGAAGAGGTGGGGCACGGTATCGCTATGATGCATCGTCCCTAGCCAAAACAGGTAGCGCATTTGCTAAATCGGGCGAGAGTACGGGTGACGGCGCATCGGTGATGACGATTGTCATGCTCTTCACTCCAGAGAAAGGATCAATATGTGCTTCATGACGTATGAAGGCACTCACCTGTGTTTGCTCGACATACGCACATTCCTGACTATCATTGCGCCAGGTATGTATCCCACTTCGCTGGAAAACTTAATGAATTAGGTAGATTACACGTCCGGGTATGATTAGCTCGATACATATATAAATCCAAGAATGAAAGAGCGCGTGAAAGTCCTGAGTAAATCGATGGAAATCTATGTGAACCTCTACTCTATTGTAGAGCCACGAATCGCACGATAGCCCTTGCCGTCGTCTTGTCTAAAGTAGGCTCTAAAAGTCACGGTTCAGATCTTTGATGAGAAGGTCGTTCATGGCCTTGGGGTTGTCGAGGTATACTATCGGTCGATGTGAGTATGAGCGGGCTGAGTAAGAGGACAGAAAGCGTACCGTGATGTCCGGCGTGAGGAATGATGTACATCCGCCCCTTGCCATTCCCTGCCTGGCGTAGCCTCTCAATCGAAGCTGTGCCACCTGCGGGGTCCATCCAGTCCTGGTCGCCGTCTGAGAAGGAAGTGAGCTCAGCTGCAAGCGACTACACGCTACATGAGAAAGAATACTCACAAACAAATGTGACAGGAACCTTGATGTCGTGGATACGATCTACCATAGGTCTACGGGCGTGAGCTCCCGGCGCCAGGAGGTGAGCTACGCGATGTGACCGTCAATACCATAATGTACGCTGAGGGACAGTGGACTTACATATGCAGTACTCTCCGGATCCTTTCGCCAGAGTGATATTCAGGATGTACTCATGCATAGCGTTGGTGTCTTCCATGCCCAAGCCAATGAATCGCCGGCTGGAGTACTTTCCAACCATCATCGGAGCCCACACCCCCATCGTGCGGACCAGTTGGAATGGACTCCACCCTTCCTCCCAGAGATGAGTGATCAACCTCCTCGTCCTGCTCTCCTTCTGTTTTGCCTCCTTCTGCTCCGATCGCAAAGAATCGACGTTCTTCTTGGACGCAGACTCCGCCAGATCAGCACTGAAGGTATTCGGGCTGTCTGTCACCTCTCGACTCGGAACAGTCGTATTCGGATCTCGCGGAATACCAGCGGGACTCAACAGAATCAACTTGCTGACACGAGTAGGATACCGCAACGCGTACGCCACGCTCAAATACCCTCCCAACGAATGACCAATAAGCGTCATCTTCTCCAATCCCATCCGCTGCCGCCAGTCTTCCAGAGACTCGATAAAAAATGACTCCGCCTCCTTGACACGACCGTCGATGTCATCGCGCTTGGACTTGACGACGAAGGGCACCCGCGCAGAACGTCCCATGCCCAGCCAGTCGACGGCGTAGACTGTGCTCTTCCGGCTTGCGGCCCATTCACCGAGTGCAGCGAAGTTCTGGAAGAAGAAGCCGAGGCCTGCGCCGTATCCATGCAACATGACTGCGGGCGGTGGTGCGTTATCGGAGGGTTCAGTGGAAGCGATCGTAAGGGTATTGAGGTACTGTTTCGGTTGGCTGAGCTCCACCTTGGTTCTGTGGGCTACAACACCGTACTCGTTCGTTGACGGCGGTGGGGAGTCTGACGAGCGGTAATAGGGCAGCTTGCTAGAGTCGAAGTCAGCATCGTAGATGAATGAATGAAGTGTGTAATGACGCACTGAAGTAATCTCTCTTCGGCGGCTGCGCTCTCCTTCTCGCCCGCGGACCACCTGTTGATGACTATCAGACAGATGCATGATAGCCTATAGGAACAGTACATACCAGCTCTTGACACTCGATACAAAGTTCGAAGGTATGTCCTTCGCTGGGGGAAGGGGTATGGGCATCGCATCTGTGATGATTTCTGCCATGGCTGGAGGTAGGAACCGTGCAGCAGGGGTGAGACGAAGAAGTCGAGAGGCTATGGCGAATTATAGTGGATGTTAAGGGTTATCTGTGAGAGGTGGTGGTTGTAGTTCAAGTTTAAGAGACAAAGGTGGGATAATTATCATGCCCTGCGGACACGCCACATGCCGGGGGCGAACGTCAGCGGGACACTGCAATCGACCAGGCAGCAATGATGACAGACGCCCGCTGACTCAAAGGCTTGAGAGCGACAAAGTAGGAATGAACAAAACCCAGATCGAGTGCATACACCATTCACTTTGTGTCCTGAAAGCGATTATTGTGTTCATATAAATTATACAAAAGATAACGAGAGCGAGGAGTAGTGGTGCAAGCATCTAAATCCCGAGGGCAAACGCACAAAGACCTGCAAGTCCACAAGTATTCGAAGTATTCGGTTCTTGTCACTTGGCGAGTGTCCGCTGCTGGGTGGCTTGTTGCTGGCGGAGAACGTACTTTTGCACAGAAGCTGGCAAGTTCACAGACATAAGCTATGATAAGCCTCCCAGAGAAACAAATACTTACCACGAAGGCACACCCCAACTATATTCGTCTCGCCTTCTTTGCCCTGTTACCACCGATCTTGATAGGTGTCTTGTCCGTAATCTTCACCACTAGCGGTCTCACGACCTCGCCCTCCGTCCCCAAGAACGCCTGCTTAACCGCATCCCTCCCCTTCCCAAACCCGCTCAACAGCACATGCAACTGCATCTTCGGCTCCTTGGGTAATATCCCCTCCTGTATCGTCTTGAACATCCTAATGGTGGCCTGATGCGCTGCTTCGTGCGTCGATCGGTTCACATGCTTGAACCCACACGTCCCGCCCGTGTGTGTGCGCAAGGGATCGCCGTTCGGTCTTGTGAATGTGATGATGATGTTGTTCCTCGTCGCCTTGACATACATTCGATATAGATGCGGGTTTGCGACCACCCGCATGTCCTCCTGTTTCTCTCCCTCCTTCGGTTTCGAATCTCGCAGGGGATTTGGTTTGGCAGGGTTGGGTTTTGGGTAGCCTCCTGGTGGAGGCGGAGGCGGGATGTCCTCCTGTATTTGGGGCCGGGAAGCGACTGCGTCAAGGATAGTGTTGGCAAATGCGTGGTCCTCTTGGGAAGCTTGTGCCTCTGCGGCGTTTGGCTGTCTCGCTGGCTTCGGTGCTCTGAACGAAGCGAACCTGATGGCAGAGGTCTGAGCTCGGAGGTAGGAAGAATGGGTCGCACATCCTTGCGATATTCGTAGGCGAGCCAGAAGAGACATGGTTGAAGGCCGCCTGCCACGAATGCGTTCTAGCTGAGAATGAACGCGTTCGCGTCGAGCAGTAATAATGAGCAGAGCAAGAGTGGTCGGCGTGAGCGCCTATTCGTGTATTGAAACTCCGCTAGCTTTTCGATGCGGATGGACACGGACGACTTCAACGCGTACAGCAGCGACCACCACCCTATCCCTTAATTTACGCCTCTCCTTAACCCAGCCATGAGCGTGAGTAATGACGTTATATTCATGGTTAATATCTGCTTACCAACTTGGCTGCTTAGATCGCAAACACCTTCTACAACGTCTTCGTGAAGCGCAACAGTGAGCACCCCTCCTAGCCACCTTGACCAACAGAACCATGCAAACTCACCATACTTCCCTTTCTCCGACCATCTTCTCTCAAACGCAGGCGTTTACGTTACTACCATCTTCGCCGGTGCATTCGCCTTCGGTGTTGGCTTTGACCTCGGTGTTACCTCTTTCTGGGATAAGTGGAACCAGGGGGTACGCATCATCCCTTTACGGTTCTACGGTTGTTGTGGGCTAATCATCTTAACGATTCCATATAGAAACAATGGAAGGACATCCGCCACAAATACCTCCAGGACGAGTCCGACTAGAGTACTTTATACGGATGTTGCAATAAAACGCTGCATTTACTAGAGGAACACACTACGCCTGACATCCTTGTGTGCCACGAAGCGATATTGGCGAATCTGCGTGAAGACTAGTAACGGTATGCTATACAGCTTATCCTCCTAGAGACGTTCTGTATGCTCCAAAAGCCAAACTCAACGGACCTGGCCACTTTACTCCCGCCGCCCATCTACCCTATACACACAATTTTATCGGAAAGGAAGGGGCTCAAATGTATTGCAACACACAAGAAGGCTATATACATCGTCAAGTTCATCTTGAACTTCTTTAGTGATAGGTACGAACGTTAACAACAACATAAGACGCACGAACGCATAAGCTATGAGAGACTCTAGGGTGGATGAGACCGATGCGATATGCTACGACAAAAAACCAATAGAATTGAGGCGAGAAACAGAGTAAGAGAATGACAAAATATATGTGGAAGTGAGAGAATAATGACGTTGCAAGCAGGAGGGTCATGGAAGATATGCGAGGAAAAGACGTATGATATGATGTGATAATAGGCAGTAAAGAAACAAAGGCGAGTCAAATATGGTGGACTCGAGCGGGGATGATAAGAGAAGTAAATACGTCAAACGCAAAAGTAGAAAGGAACATAGAATCTGTATACGACATGGCTCGTCGTTGCCGAACGAACGAGCAATAGTGAAGAATGGAACGACACCAACCTCGCAGCCTACGTAGAAATATTCCCGAGGTCAATGTCATCCTCGCCAATAGCAAAGATCTCCCTAAAGATCTCCTTGCCCTCAACAGAAAGCGGCGGCAGCTGCTCCTCATCCTCCCCACTGGCCAAATGATCTCTCGCCGCCTTGATGCGCCTCAACCGCTCCTCGTTCCATATCTTCTCCAAACTCTCCGACAAGTTCATGAGTCCAAACAAGAACCCACGATCAGGCTCGTCAGGATAATGAGGCGGGAACCGCGCATAGATCAGCCCAGTCTCCGGGTCCACTTCCGCCTGGTAGCCCTTCCCACTAGAGACCTCCTCCGTATCCAGACGCTCCGTAGGCGGGGGACACGGCAACCAATCGTGGCCCGTCGTAGTATGAGCGAAGTCGACCAAACGAATCTGCACCTCCCCTCGCTTCCGCCTTCGACTGCTCCGACTCGCCACGGGGCCAACGAGGAGATCCTCACTACGGGCGCGACGCAGCTGTGGCACGCGACTGGCGTTCTTGATCATCTCGCTCAGGTTGCGAGAATCCATCTGTCGCTCGAGTGACTCGCCTCGTTTGCTGCGCGAAGACGGGTTGTCCAAGCTCGTGGCGCGGAAAGCTTCTTGCGCTTCTTGGTCGCCGTCGTAGATCATGAGCAGACTGCAGCCATAGAACCGGAAGCCCTTGAGTCGGTAGATGATGCGCGCGAGAGCGTAGAGTTTGCGAAGGATGACGGGAATCTGGTACACGAGCAAACGCTCGCCGTTGTGCAGGAAGGATGCGAGGACAGATGGGAAATCTTCTTTCCGTACCTCGCGGCCCTTGTACTTGTCCTGCGAGATGTACGACTGCGTGACTTGGTTCCAAACCTTAAAAGACAAAAAGCACTGTCAGTCAAGGGTCCCTTGCGAATAGAAGTCAGGGCAGACAGATGGTGGCAGTCGAGATCACGGAAAAGGGGCCAGTCTAATCCAAATACAACATACTGTCCCGCGACCATATACGTGGGACAAATAACAACACGCAGCAAAACGTATAAAAAGCCTCCATCCAGCCACCGCGTGCATCAAAGCAACGAGTCACCTAGAAGAACGAAACCACGACGCTCACCTGCATACCACAGATCCTCACACCCAAACTCCTGCTCGTCGTCCTATCGCACTTCTTCCGCTGACTCTTCTTCTTCAACGGTGTCGCGTCCATCCCATACTGTCGAGTCCCCATCTTCAAGTCCAGCACACAAGAATGCTTCAGCCGTCCAGTGAGGTCCTCCATCAGGATGAAGTGGTTCTGTCGGGATATCGAGCTGTCCAGCCCTGCGTCGTCGTCCCTCGCGCTCAACGGGTGCTCGGTGGCCATGTGCGGCTGCGACATCAGAGGGAACGCATGGCGCTGCGACATAGGTGAAGGCGACTTGTGTCGATGCGAGCGGGCCACGAACGAGGAGGCCTTGTTGTCGTCGGTACCGTACGGACTCGACGACCGCCGCTCCAAGTCATGAGCGCCGTTGCTGTCGTCGAACTCTTCGAACGGGAAGATATCAGAGGGCTGAGTGTCGAATTGCTCCTCACTCCGCGTCCTCCTGAGACCCTGACTAGTCGTCAACCCCTCCTCCATACGCAACCTCTCCAGCTGGCTAAGCTTCTTCTTGCTCCGTCTTCGATGTGGCCTCGTACCCGATGCGCCTTCGCCTTCAACATCAGCAACATCTCCATCGTCGTCTGGCCGAGCGCTGCTGTGCCGTCTCCTCACGATCCGTCGCAGAAGGGTGCTAAAGACGTGGTCCTTGAACTTCGTATTGACAGTGGTAGAGCCGGTACCACCACACCAGCTCAACGAGGTAGGAGGTGGAGAACCCGGTGCGGTCATACCGGCAGAGTCAGAGACCAAGGGACGCAGTGGTGGGCGAGGAGGCGAGGCTGAGTTACGTGGAGTCGCCTCTTCAGAGGAAGGCGGATGGATCGTCTGTGGTGCCGACTTCGGTGATGCCTTGGGAGTATTGTGCGGTGTGGGCGCATTGAACTTCAACTCCTGGGACCGAGACAGCGGACTCTTGACCGTTTGATACTGTCGTACATTGCCCGGCGCGCTGAAGCACGAGCCACTATCTGAGCTTGCTGAGAGTGCAAGATCAGGACTCGACGCCGTATACCCACTGAGATGGTGTCTTCGCAGATGTCGGTTCGCATAACTCGGCTTGTGGCTATTCGTACCAGCAGCGGACTGGGACAACGCTCGCCCCCGACTGGCACGCAACATCCACTCGGGAATGATGTGCCTGTTCCTGTCGAGGACGACTTCAGGCATCTCCGCCTCGCCATCGTCAGTGTCGCCTCCCGCGGCCTCGTCGTCCTCCCCTGGTAAGGCACCGTTGGGCATACCGTACCCCGGGAGGACGTCTGACGTCGACTTCGGCAGGGGAGGCCGACGCAGCTGGCCGAGCTGATACTTTTCCGATAAAGACCCTGGTTGTACGCTGACGCCACGCGGAACGCGCCGATACGTCACTAGCATGACGCCTAGGTACCGTGGTATAAAATCAAGCAGGGGAGGAGCCTCCCTCTCGACAGCCTCGTAGAACAAATTCTCGCGCGACACGAGAGGCTACACACAATTCGGTCAGCAACATTTCTCGCTCGCGGGTAGTTATTCATGGCTCACTTTGCAGACAGCGCTTTTAGTAAATTTATAGATCGCACTGTGACCTCCTACCTGGTTCTTAAACGGACGAAGAGGTATATGGGGTAAACTCTCTTGCGATAGGTTAAGACTCCATTCAGGTACATGATGTTGAGCACCGGCCTGCAAAGCACGGTCCTCATGCTCAAGCTCAGCATGACGAAAGGGCGATAGTAAACCTCGATGATGGTGATCGTCGTCCTCATCGCTCGGCTGACGAACGATGGGCTGGGGAGCGGGACTAGTCCGTCGTGGGGAAAGGGGGAAGGGAGAGGATGCGGAAGTAGTAGAAGTGGTGGTCGTGACCGAAGCAGTCTCCCAAGCAGATTCGTCGTCGTCTTCATCTTCACTGGACCAAGGGGACACTATAGAGGTCGGTGGAACAAATGCGGAGAGAGAAAGAGGTGATTGCGTGGGAAGGGAATGGGATATGGGGGTTGTAGAAGGGAAGGTCTGCGGATCATGAGTGGCAGGCGGTGGGATCTCGTGTTCAGGCGCGCGAATAAATACGGCACTAGGGAGTATGGGGCTGATGTCGGGTTGATTATGGGAGGGAGAGGATGGCCTACGCATGGTAGAGCGGGAACGTCGATGAGGAGAGTGGTGTGCTACATCTGTTAAATCCTGTAAAGTGGCCACGGACGATGAAGAGGCCACGGAATCGGGGGAACCGACTTGAAGGCCATCTGCATTATCCTCTGGCCATGCAAACGGCCGCTCTCGTGGCCTTCCACGTCCATCCTGGTCGGTGACTATCGAGTTTCTCCACTGGGCGAGATCGTGCTTCAAGGAGTCCCGTACAGAAGGCCGTCGTTCTGGCTTCTTCTTCCTTGCCTCGGCATCTCTCGTAGAGCTCACTGAACTCGCACTCTCCCTCGTCCTCACCCTCTCCAACGCCGTTGTACTCTTCTCCCTCCGCACAGCCGCTGCCTCCCGATCCGGCCATTCTGAACGCTTTACGAATTCGAACTGAGGTTCTTCTACAGCATCGAGCTGCCGCGAGGAGCTAGAAGTATGATGTGAGCCGTAAGGGATAGACTTGGCGATCTCAAAAGGGTTTGGTTCCTCAGAAACTGGAGTTGTAACAGTCTCTTTGAATAGTTCGAGCGACGCTGCAACCTTGCGGCCAAGACCAGATGTACTCGGCATCGGGTGTGTCCATTTGGGAGGGCTGTTAGCGGAGGAGGAGGACGAGGCAGAGGACGACCGGCGTGAAAGGGGTCGAGTGCTCTCAACCGACTTTGAAGCAGTTAGATCATTTAGCATAGAGCGTACAGAGGGAAGTGTGAGGGCCCTGTCCGACTTTGCTCGTACGGCTGATTTACGCTGGAAAGTGGGCGAGCGTCGACCGGGTTTTGCATCCGCGATCGACGGCTCAGAGTGAGAGTCATGAAAAATGCTGGACCATCGTGAGCGGACTTTCTGTGAGCTTGCTCTGCTGGTAGAAGGGCGAGACGACGACGGGATCTTGTCTTTGGAGGAATCGAGTGAGTAGCGAGTGGGAGTGGCGGAGGAGGAGGCGGTTGAAGGCGAGGGCGGAAAGCGAAATGGGTTGAGGTCGTTGGTGGGACTTGCCGTGCGAGGTCCCATCAACTTCATGGACGGGGTCAGAGAACAAGGAATAATAGCCGGAGTGAGCGGGTGATTAGATGGAGGAGAGCAAGAAGGAAAGAGAGCTGACCTTGTCGGGCCAAGAGCGATAATATAGGGCGTCGACGGAGGGTTGCGAAGGTGAAGCAACGTTGCTGCAGATCGCTAATATTGGGTTAAACGATAATTGTTTTGATTGAAAAGAAACGGCGGGGGCGGGGGAAAGCGAGTCGAGAGGGGACGAGGTCGAGGAAAGAGTCAATTCTCGTTTCTCCTCAGCCGTGACGATATAGGCAACAAAGCACGTGCGACACAGATATAGCGCCCACCCGCCACAAAGACCGACATCCCGACGCACACACGTTCAACCACCCGCCCATCGTGCTCTGTCCGCAGCCCGCTGTTCTCGTCTTCTCTCTCATCGTCAGCCGCAGGGATCTCACAAACGCGACGCCATCCGTCGGTCTCCAGGGTCCTCGCTCGCAATCACCAGAACACGATGCACGCACGTTTGCCCACTTTGCGCTCAGCTGCCACTGGTCTTGTGAACGCCTCTCGGATGGGTCTGCTCATTCCGTGAGCGCGAGCTTTCCTTCCCATCTTACCACACCACCCCTCAGGCCAATCCCCATCCACGTCGTGGCAACTCCTCCGCTCTGGCCCCTGCACGATCTCCGTCTCGCAGGTGTGTCTCTTATCTCGCCAGCACCGTACGGCATCGCATGTTCGTCCATTATCTGCTCGTTCGTTCATACCAGCAACTCCACCGATGCTCATTTTCCACGGTGGCCCGACCGCACCAGTGACCAGCGCCCCCACCGTAACCTTTTGCCTTTTCATAGTCACACCTGACGTCTATTATCCGGGGTTCTAGACGGCGTTCACCCGCCCAGAGGTAATCGCCTAGTAAGTCAATCGTAAACATGACGTTTATCCACGTTCCTTACGCCATTCGCTAGCCACCGATACGCCAGGGAAGCGACAATCAAACAACCACCGAAGACTGGCCTCACGCGAACGTGTACTACCTCAGCCATTCACCTTCGACGCTGCGCGAGACTCTATCATCCTCATTTCGCGACCTGCCGTAAGTCCTGCGAGCTGAACAGCAGCGCTCCGACCGCACGGGTGCCTGCAGAAACTTACCACTCTCCTCGACGCAGATTGCCGTTTCGCTCGACGCTCGAGACTGACAAATCTCGGATGCGCGGCTCCACAAAAAGCTTATCGACCCACAAAACTCTAAGCTCGGCGTTCGATCGTTCGGGTGCAGCCTCGTTCGTATGTCTCTCGTGAGTGCGCTTGTCATTATCTCCCGCGTGCAAAGCTCGTTTGTTCGTGCGAATTCACCCTGCTGCAACGCTCGTCGCATGCGCAAGACCTCGACAATACAACATCCAGCCCGTTAATTGACACGAACCCGTGACTGCAGCCCCGCGTTTCCTCTGCGGACTGTGCTTCCCGCGGTTCATTTCCCCGAGTCAACTGCCCTCGCGCGCAGGCGCCTGTGCTTCGTCATTCGGATCTGCTTCGGCATAATCAGCCTCATGTCGCAGATCATGCCAATGTCATGCAGATCTTGCTTTTCCATCCTGTCTCTCATGCAGTCTGCTGTATATCTTCCTGCAGTGGACTGAGACTGAGCTGGTGCTGTGCATTTCTTTAATTTTCTGTGGTATAAGTATCATTGAACATGATGCTACAACAATATTATGTGTTTTTCTTTCAGAATCAATGCAGCAATGAATCATTCATGGCGGGAATGTTGTGATAAGCTATAACCAATCAGCTTTGTCTCATTCATAATCAGCCATCAGCTGACACTTTTAATTAATCCAAATTAGGGCAAAGTTGCCAAATTTGGATGAAATCACCAATAAATCGGTGTGAGAACTGCTGCCCAGAAAAACTTTTTGATGATTGTTCTGGCCAAACATTGCTGCATATATAAAGGCCAGAACACGCCTTCTTTCGTCTTCCCCTTCTTCTTTCTGCTCCCTCACCATCTCTTTGCACTTGTTTCCAAAGTTTACAAAAGTTTAGCCATTCAAGCAGCCTATTCACTGCTGTTATCATCTTGAGCAATACCACTGCTGTCATTACTACACATTGTGCTATATGTCAGCTAGTGTTTTTGCATCATCAAACAGTCATACCATGCAGGACAGTGGTTCTGTTGGAGTGCTGTCTGTTCAGGTCTCAAGGAGAGAGCTGCAGGCTTTGTCAGATGATGAGCTAAACATCCTGAACAACTTGCAACACACTGGCTTCACACCAGAGAAGTCTAGCTCCAGCCCACCTGATTGTCAGTACCCAATGCTATCAATGATGAACTCATCTCATGTCTCCCATGTTACAGTAACCTCCAGCTTTTCAACATTGTCAAGCAGTTCTATAACTACTAAGCAGACAAGGACCTCCCAGGTATGCACATCATCATCATCGTCATCTCATCATTCAAAGACTAACAAGATACATTCCTCATTGCAGGGTCCTTTACTCAAGTTGCCAGTGCCAATCATAGCCACAGAGCCTTCATCATCTGCATTGATTAAGAGACCTAGCACTCCTGTAAGTGTGAGCAATGCAACCCATCACAACACACCTCTAACAGTACATCACCAGCATGCTACCAAGGTCCCATCACCTCTAGGACCCTACAGAACACCCCACCCAATCAGATCAAGCTCAAGCATGGTTCATCGTACTCCCACAGCTCAGCTCTTGCATAGGTCCACTCTGGTCAGAGCAGCCAATCGTACAGCAATGAGATCACAGCCACCACCAGTCAACCATCACCCAAGACATGCCACAGTCCTAGGTGGAAAACTCAACTGGCGCCACACTCCTTACCTGCAGCCAGCACCAAGACAAGGCCGTCCGAAATCCTTCGCCTCTCAGCATGACAACATCTCAGTTGCCATGAGGGTACTTAGCCCTCACCGGAAGGGAGACCCCCGGCTCTCCTCCCTCTCTCACAGGCAGCAGGACATCATCCTCCGAGGGTTCATCAAGCATGTTCACCCCCATGCAGGGAAATCTCAGGCTCTCGCACCCCGGCCTCCCATCATCCTGTCACCGCCAGTTGACCCGGTTCCGACACATCCTCCGCCATCAATTCCACCTCCTCCATCTCCGACTGTCCCAGCGCCCTCGTCAGCCGCCCCATCTGACGGCGACAGTCCCACATTCACTGCAGCTCCCGCGCGGCTAGATGCCACGCCCACCCACGTACCGCCGCCTCATGTTCCGCAGAGTTGCGATCATATCGATTCACCACGCGACTCTGAGCCTGCGGTCGCAGCGCCTGAGCCGGTTCGCGTCTTAGTGGCTGTGGGATTGCAGTGGCCAGAGGTGAAGGACGTGGTCGAGCCAGAATATGACCCCGTTGCGCACGAGGCTCGCCGCCGCGAGGTCTTCAGAGGAATCTTCTCCACCCCAACACCCCCTCCGTCTGAGCTCGCCGCGAGGCCATCCCAGCCGACGCCACCTCCGGTCGAGTGCCTTGCACGACTACCCTCGCCGACTACCAGCGATGAGGGTTACGAAGGGTCCGATCCAGAACAGGACGAGGAGATAGACCAGCTCACCGACGAGCTAGTCGATGAACGGTTCTCAACTCCGGCCTACAGAAAAGCTCTCCCTGTACAGCCGGCGTCAACGAACGAGCCGCCACAACCTGACGCACCTATCGAGTCAGACCCTCCCGCCCGTCCTCAACCACATTCCTCGTCGACAACCACCTCGCATGGCCATCCACATTTGTTCATCCCGCGTTCGCACAGACTTCCGGAGCTTTCAGCCCACACATCGGCGAAACCCAACTGGGCGCAGACGGAGCGACCTCTCGAACGCGCACCCAAGATACGCAGTGGATGGGACAAGACAGCGAAGGGGAGTAGGAGAGCTGCAGAGTCTCGTCAGTTCTACCGCGACGAAGGGGCGAAACCTTTACCGACGACAGTCCCTCACTCGTCGAGCGCAGCGCAAGCGATATTCGCGGAATGGATTCAAGCCATTCGGCAGTGGTATGTGGCGGGGAAGAACCTGTTCCTTGCGCGTTACAAGTCAGAGGAGGAAGAGTTGCGAAGGAAGAAATACGCACGAGCGTTGAAGCGAGCACTAGAGGCTGACGACGGCTTTCCTCCCGGTGTCAAGAAGCTCTACCCTCCAGCGGCCAAGGATTTCGTCGATTTTCTCTATGATGCGAGGGGATACGAGGTCAAAGAGAGCTGGGGGGAGGGTGCCATGGCATTGAAGGCTAGGATAGAGGAGTACGCTGTGGTGGTCGAGGACAAGGTGCGCGCCATGCACTGGGCGGTGCAAAATGGAAACGCAGCCACAAACACGCGTACGGTAGTTGGGTGAAACGAGCGCCCGACACCTCCGTTGTTGCACCGGACTCCCGATTAGGAAGGCCTCGTTCTTTCTCTTTTCCATTTTCCCGAGTTCATCGTTTTCTTCGTAATACTTTTACCATTCTATATTCTTCAATTACAGTAGCTACATTTTTGTCACTGTTCAGCGATTCTTCGAAGTTCCTAAGAATACGTACAAGACTGTCGCGTTCGTAATGCCCGAGAAACAGCTACGACAGTATGATGTCAACGATCTCACGGACCACAAGTTTGAAAACAATTCTCGTATGCTATCACTGATTATGTCCTGTGCCCTATGTCTCTCATATTTTGATCCCACTTCTCTGATACTCTCTCGTGCAATATACAATTTTGATACGCGTTTGCTACATCACAATACCATTGCAATCGCGGACGCCGAACAATGAGATAAAATACGTTAGGCTTGTTACTAGCTCATGATTGCCTGAGCCGGCCTGTGCCAAGTCACCGAGGAGCCATTCATACACGAACAAGCCACTACATATGTTTCGCCTCCAAAGAGGTTATGAGTAGGATGAGTATTATTATTAAGCAAGAACAAAGGGTATACCCCAGTCATTAAATCGATACACGCGCAGATATCACAACGAGCCCTCTTCGAACTACAGCTCCTTCCTATCAGCTGGTTTCTCCGTGTTTGGCCCAGGTGCTTGCTGCTGCATCAACTTCTGCTCTACCCACTCGAATGCAAAGTCCGTCGCGTGCTCTACAGGTTTATCATAGAGATACGGCAATATAGGGACAATCGCCAACCCAGTTACAGTTGGGCCCCATGACTTCATTCGAGGGTTAGTCGTATTGACGAAGAGCTTCTTAGCCTGCTTGACAGCCGTGTGTATCGTCAGTGCAGGTAGTGCCCTACAATGTGACGAACAAGATCAAGATGGCGTGAGTATACTTCTCAAGAAGAGTGACGCGGGACCGCAGACGTACATGGATGCGACAGATTGAAAGACAGCACGCTTGACTGCAATCATGCCGACTCGCGTAGGTTCGGAGAAGTTGGCGGCTTCCAGAGGCGTAGGGCCTCTCCGGTAAGCCTTGTAGGACTCATAACCAACGTCTCTATCGTTAAGCAACACACCATGTCCTATCAGCTTCGAGAAATTTAATGACACTCAGCGAACTAAACTTACCCGGCGAGATATAGCCACGAAACACCATACGCCGCTGTAACCACGGCAGGCGGGACAACAGGTCTGAACGCCTCGCCAACATCACTAGTCTGTGTGTCAGTCTATCTCTGTCCCTCACCAACAGACAGACAAACGTACGTATGCGATATATCTGTGACCCGCACGCAATGCCGTCCTTAATCGGGCAGCATACGCCATGTACCGCGCATTAGAGTCTGTACTGTCCACGTTATTGTCCGCGAGTGCTTGCACGGTTTCCTTCGCCTGTCCTACTCTCGTTGTGTCGGCCATCGTCAATGTTGCGTAAAGGAGAGATGCAAAAGAAAAGAAAGCGAAGTGGAGATGTGGCTGGAGTCGGAGGACAAGGCGGGTTTTGTTCAAATGGCTCCGGACAATTCATGATGTATTCCAATCGGCGCCGAAGCATAGGTGTGTCATTTCCTCTGACATAGCGGAACATGAAGGAAGCTCATAATTTTCTTTCAGGCCCAGCAACTCGCTCGGCCGACCGCCATACGTATGCTTGGAGGGTATTACTGGTTTGTTTTGTACGATAGAATAGATACAACAGAATATTGACGACGGTTCTTTGCAGGGTAGAATAATGTATGCGATGTGAGAATCCAGAATGGCCAAACCAAGAGAAAGATGCGGATGAGTAGAAACAAAACACTGCGTGAGATCACACAGCGCCGATGAGGATAAGAACAGTCTATAGTGCCCGCACGGACAACCAAAGTGCCATACGAAGCAGTCTATGAGATAGACGACCCATGTAAGGTCATTGATCAGGAAAACGGGATGCGGTGTGAGGAGAGTCCATGCGTCAAAATGTCTATCAACGACTCGGAGTCGTTATCAGAGGCAGCCACGTAGGCTCTCACGAAGTGCTTGCTCCCTCCAAGCGCGGTCTCTTCGACACATGTGCGTCAGAGCCTTCATCGTCATCGTCGTCAACCACAATGATAGGTGAACCCGGGCCCTCCTGTTCAGGCGGGGACGGTTGAAGTGACGCCATAGGCGGCTCGCTGGACGGGGGGACTGCCGCAGTAGTCGTCTGACCGTCAGAATTGGAATCGGTGCGTGCAGGCAGAGGCTCGTTGGTAAACAAACCATCGGCCGGAGCTGCTGGACGTGAGGGATTTGGCGCACCGCTGCGGGACTTCTTGGCCCGTCCTCGCCCGCGACCGCGTCCACTCTCGGCACGAAGCTTCTCCTTATAAAATCGCACAATATAACCCTGTAAAATCTCCAACGCCTTTTGAGCACCAAGTCCCTCGAGGTCGCGCACTTGTTCGGGTGTAAGGTGTGAGAAGATGACAGGATTAAGGATCAGGGTGTTCTGGTGGAGTACGATCGGCTTGACATCCGCGGGATTAGAGGTCGAGTCGGGTGAAGAGGCAGGCACCGGACCAACAACAATAGGAAGCCTGACAGAGGGTGGAATAGGGGGTATCGACGACGGCGCTTGAGATAGTGTGGAGGTAGACGCCTGAGGCAGGTTGGAGGCGGATGAGGGGAGTGAACTGGACGTCGTAGGATTTGCTACAGTAATAGGTGCAGAAGGTGGAAGCGTTGAAGTATGGTATGATTGTGGCGGATGGGGTATAGGAGCTGCGGTAGGCTCGACCTTGATAGGAATTGTTGTAGTGAAAGGAGGTGCTGACACATTCGTGCTCTGGAACTCCCGTTTCACCAGGGGAGCAGATGTCAGCGGAGGAGGAAGAGGTGCTCCTTTCAGGTCGCCCTTGACGCTACGGCGTAGCGGTGGCCCAAGTAAAGCAGCATCCTTGACTTTCTTTCCAAAGAATTTGCCTTCTGCCTGCTTACGGGCATCCTGTTCCTCGAACAAATGCTCGTGTTGTGGATCTATCGACCACAATGCACCCTTCCCCTTCTCATCTGGGCCGCGGTCCAGCTTTTTGAACGCACGGTTAGACGAGAGGTTGTGCCGCACAGAGCTCTGAACAAATTGGAAAAAACAGATGACCGCTTTCAGCTTCCTCATTCACAACAACACTGCCCAATGTACGCACCTCCCAGTCCTTATCGCAATACTTGTACCACTCGTAGGTGTCGTGGATCCATTGACAAATGTCTTGCAACGATGCTCTTCCCCCGAGGGCCTTGATTGCCCGATAAGACAGTTGAGCGTATGTATACTGCGGCTTCGGTGGCATGTCCTCTGGCTTGAGCCGGGGCAACGCTTCTGCCGCATCGGACTTCTTTCGCTTCTTGTTCGACTTTAGGCGAGTAATCGAATTCGTATTAGGTAATGATGGCTGGGGTAGCGGAGGAATCTTCTTCGGTGGCGAGGCAACCTCAACCGCCCTTGCTGGCGGAGAGCATGGCGGAATGGAGGACGGCGGAGATACGGAGGCGACGTCTAGAGACGTAATGTCCACTGAAGGTGAACGGTGGCGGTTCCCTGCGGAGGAATGTGAAGAAGGCGAGGGGGAATCCTCGGGCGGTGCTAGCGGAGGCGGGAGGACGAAGTGAAAAGTGCGTGACGCGATCTGTATCTGCGACCTGGAAGAAAAATGTGAGATACATGCGGCATGGCATGGTAAGGGAGGACGTACCTATCACCTAGTGCTACCCTACTACCACTCCCTGACCAGACACCATCGACCCAAGCACCATTTCTTCCGACGACGACCAAGACAAAGCGTTCTTCGTCCTCATCGTATTCGATGCGTGCGTGTGTTCGTGAGACACTCTTGAGAGGGCCGAGATCGACATCCACCTGTGGGCTGTCCGAGGAGGATGCAGTATTGGAAGGAATGCACCGTCGGCCTATTGTGACGTTCAACGTCTGGAGGTAATAAGTGAAGCTGGGGAAGACGAGGCTGTAGTACGCGCTGATCTTGTCGGGGCGTGCGTCGTGCATGCTGTCTCCGCCGGTGAGGATGACGGTTGCCGCGTTGTTGAGGGTATCCTGGGCGTTGAGGGCGACGGCGGTGGCCATGGTCGTGGTTGGGCTTCAAAGCAGCTGTGACCGTCGGAAATGACTGGAGAGCCCTCCATTTTGGGTAAAGCGGCATCCGGCACCCCGGAGCGCCTAACATCCATTTTCATGAATTTCTCAATTTGGTTCACGCACGTTTCCCACAAAAGTAGAGCATGCATCGATGACATACCAGTAAAGAGCCAATAACTGAAATGTACAATAAACTATAGAATGTCAGGGACACCAGCCTACCATCGGTTACCGCCACGGCCACGGCCTCCCCTGCTCGAGGTATTACCGTAGGCACCCCATGTGTTATTGTTGTTATACTGCTGCTGTGGTGGCTGCTGTTGGGCCCCTCCATAGCCCCCATACTCACCGCCGCCGCCGTAGCCGCCGTAACCTTGACCGCCTCCATATTGTGCCCCACTGCCGTAACCTTGACCTCCTCCATATCCGCCTCCTCCGCCTCCACCTCCTCTGTAGCCTCCACCTCCACCTCTGCCCCTTCCACTCCCACCGCGAGACGTATTGCCGTACTGTCCCCCACCTCGAGAATTGTCATACGAGTTTCCGTACGAATTATCATACGAATTGTTGTTATACCTGGGAGGACCTCCACGGCCACCCCCATAACCGTTCTGACTACCTCCACGTCCAGACTGCTGATACGGTTGATGCTGAGACTGGTAGTTCTGATACGACTGATAAGAGTTAGCCTGCTGGTAAGCAGCCGGTCCGCTCGACGCCGATTGTTGGTACGACGAATAGTTATCGCGCTGCTGATACGAGCTGTTCCCATATCCGTTCTGACTTCTCTGGTAGTCGTTTCGTCCATTGTAGTCGCGATTCCCGTTTCCGTATCCGTTTGAATTGTTGTATCCACCCCGTCCACCGTCCATATGACCTCCACGTCCGCGTCCACGTCCTCCGCGACGAGCGTTCTCGCGATCTGCTTCAGTCAAAATAGGGCGAGGACGTCTGACTCCCGGCAAAAGTACGGAGCGATGGGGTTGTAGCTGTTTCGGGAAGAAGTATAGAGCGGAGAGTGAACGATCGCCCTTGATATCAGGTAGGTCCACCGTGACCAGAGGGGAAACAAACGTCGACCCAGGAATGCAGTCCGGGTTCGGGAGCATGCTACCACTCATCCCCCGACTTGCTTTGACGTTGATAGGAACCGGCTGCGCGATGGTTAGCGAGAGAAGATACGAGAGTCAAGAATGCATCCACATACCTCATCGTTTTTGCGTTTACCATACAACGCCTCCATTGATGGATACAGAGGGTTCTCTTCGAATGCGAAAAGGACATTATGGCCCCACTTGTTCCTTCGCTTCTCGTCCTCGGTGAGGTTCTCGTATCGTGGGCCCATTGCGTCCAGCAGACGCTTCTGGTCAATGAACGGCAACAGCGCGACACCCTGCCACGCCATTCGCTTACCATTCATATCGATTTGGAACGATTCGGGATAGAAGTCGATGATAGGGGACTCCTGGTTGGTCATCAACTCGTGGAATGTCTTTGGGATGTGTATCCGACTGAAGAGAAATCTTGTTAGCAAATAGTCACCACTAACGGGTTCACCATTAAACACACCTGGCTGCGGGGAACACGCCCATTAGCTGTTCAAATGGCTTGAACGGTTGGCCAATATCGAAGCTCAGGTTCAGCGACGGGAGATCCTCGAAATCATTCGCAAACGGTGCGAAGTGGTACGGGTAATACCACTGCCAGGAAGGGGTCTATAAAACGCTGAGATGAGCACGAATGTGAAGACGTATGAACAGAATACGCACGCCTTGATAATAATAACATAGAACCCACGCCATACCCTCGACGTACTTGGCCGTGACCCTAATTGCTTATAAGATATTTCGTCTTTTCAAGGATTCAACCATAACTCACTCTTTCCTGAACGCTTCGTCATTGTAGTCCTTACCAAACTTCTGCTTGTAGTAGCGCTCTCTGTATCCAGGCTCCCAGAGTCTATGAAGCAAATAAGTCCAGAGGTACATTGAGCCCAACAACCAAACGTACTTGACAGTGTCTTCCTGGTCCACAGTACCATCAGCGTTCACCTTCAAAGCGTATTTGTCGGCATCCTTGTCTACGTCTGATGGTGCGTCGTCATCGTCTTCTTCGGGGTCTAGGACAACAGGCTCATCTTCATCGATTGTAGCGTCCTCTTCTGCGACATCGTCCGGCTTGCGCTTGACACCGCGTGGGGAGTCCTGTACTTCAACTTTGGGAGTAGGTGTAGAATCGTCGGGCATAGGAGTATCTTCTGTCTCCAGAGGAACCTTCTGGGCAAGCGCATCCGTACTCACAGAGCTTCCCAAACCAGGAACATCAGGCCGATCTTCTTCCATATTGGCTTCCACAGCTGGAGGGGGCGTACTATCCGCGGGCTGCGTTTCTTGCTTCGCTATGGCCGGTGTAGGGGTCGACGAAAACGAGTTAGCCGATTTCTTAACGGGTACCAAGCCAGCAAGTTCAGCCTTTAGGACTTCAGCAGCACTCATATTGGCCAGACGGATAGCATGTCGGTTCGCGACGACGTCGTGGTTCGAACCGGCGAGTGCCTGTGCTGCCTGAGAGGCATTTCGAACAGCCGAGTCGTCCTTTACACCGCCGAGGCCAATACTGTCAGCTTTTGCGGCTACCGTACGAGGGGCCGATGTGAGTCCCAAAGATGCAGCAGGCCCGGGGTGACCACCCTCAAGGAGCTCTTTCTCAATCTTTCGACGTTTGGCGTTCTGATCCTGGCGCTCCTCAGCTACAAACATACATCTCAGTTCACTGCCCTGTACACTTCTCTCAGACATCATAAACACACCTTCACGCCTGCGCCGGAAGATTCCATCTTCGCGCTTAGCGAGTCCCTCAAGAATGATCTGTACTCTGCGCAGCTCAAGCTGGCCATGGTTCGTCACGTATCCGCCCATCCTTGGCAGTTCATCTTTCCAGATTTTGAGCAAAGTATCGATGGCACCCTCTCTAATCTCAAGAGACGGCAGATGTGGCAAGAAATCGTTTCCGACGAAGAATATCAGGAGCACCCAGTCGTCAATCGCTTGCTCAAGGTTGAACGGGAAGGGCAGCTGAGGCACTTTCAGCTCGGCCTCAAGATACTCGCGCAGAGTAGGGACATCGAGGAAGATAAACGGTTTCTTCTCTGGAGGAGCCTTTTCTTTTTCGGCGACTTCTCCAGTACATTGAGCGGCATAGTGGCCCTCTTGGCCGCACCGACGACATACATTCCGAGTGTCCTGAGCGAACACGTCCTCTCGTAACACACGGAAATGTGGCTCATGGGTCGCAAGAGAAAGCATGATTAAGTCTGCATCCTGTGGTACGTGGGTAAGCAAATGTGTATGCCCTGGAAGAGACGCTTCGTCACATACCAAACCATATATTACATGCCTGGTGTTGGGATCATGTCCTTCATTTGTACGCTGTCGTCTAATGTAGTCCATAATCTTGTGTTCTCCCTCTCCGGGAACACTTGCATCTGAAATGATGACCTGCATCTGTAAAAAATGAGCATACAAGGCGCTTTAGATAATTATGCCGACATACCTGCTTCCAGCCAGGATCGGTGTTCATTTTACGCGCGACCCAGTAACGAAGTGAGGCGGCTAGTAAGTCCATGAACGGTGTTCCCGGTGTAATTGCGTTTGAATCCCAGGCTTTCTTGGACTTCATCTCGTCCGTGACCTCCTTGCCCATTTCTGGATATTGCGCAGCAGTGAGCACGGAATTGGGGTGACAAGAGACACAAATCAATTATACGTACGCGCCCACAGCCTCAAGCTCTCCTGACGAGCTACCTCCTTCTCTTTTGCCTCCTGTGATGCGCGGAATCGCCTGGAGCGTTGCTGGTTCATCTTTGCTCTCGGTGCGACGCCGTCTGGCAGAACATGAACGTCATGTATATCCATAAAGTAAAATGCGGGGACATACCTATAGCCATAAACAACAATTTGCGAGGGCGAACCATGTTCACGACACGCTCCGTGTAGGCGAAAATCTCCACCATCATTTCCTCTTCATTTTCGGGAGCGGGCTGTTAGAATCGCGTCAGTGGACAGAATCTCAGTCTGCATCATGTGCACGCACCTTTCCCTCAGGATGCGTACAGGGATGTACGATACCATTCATATCGAGATATAAATTATCGAACTCCACTTCATTCGGGTTGGGGCCTGCCATATTAACCGGAATAGTGACCTCTGTTCCATCTTCAGCAGGAACCTTGACTTCCTCTTCCTCAATGACAGGCAAGACTAAGGTAAAGTTATTAGAGCACTCGTATATGCGTCCCTCTAAAGCACTTACTGATTTTCGGATACTTCTTGCTCAGCCAACGAAATAGTGCGGGAACACCCTGCGCGTAACATATTGAGTACAAAAAGACAAGCAGAAAGAAACTGCAAGCGACTTACCATTATGTATGAGTGGTATAGATATCAGTGACGAGATAGGTATGCACGACAATGAACTGTCGTGGACGTCGTCGTGGATGGTGACTGGACTGTGAGGACTAGCGCTTGACGGGGGAGCCGAAGGTGACTGCCCTGCTCACGTAAGCTTGGCCTTCCCGAAAGGGTATCCTGTCGATCTATGACTCAAGATCTCTGTGCGATTAACTTATGATCAAAAGTCTGGCATGACTCGAGAACTACACTCAACTCACTCAGACTCGCATCGACCTCCCAGAAAACCACAACCTCCTAAAAATTATCTACAATATTGTACAAAAGTTAACTCGCAAAGAGCAGCCATGACCCCACCTTCACTCCCTGTTCAGCCTCCGAATGGGCCTAATTCTGATTCACGACCACCGCTGAAGGCGCAGAAGGAGATGTCCAAGGCTGAGAGGAGAGAATTACAGGAAAAGCAGAGAGCGGCAAAGGCAGCAGCAAAGGCCTCTGGTACGACTCAACCAGGCCAGAAACCCGCAGCAAAGCAACCTCCTGCCTCTGGAGGTTCAAATGCTACCCCGAAGAAGGGAGGGAAACCTGTAGACCCAGCACCACCGCGTACACCAGCCACACCGTCTGGCCGTCAGCCGAGAGACGCAAAGATGGCAACTACTACTTTGACTGAGACGGGTCCGATAAATGCGCGAGGACTGCGTATATTCTCACACTTTGGGCTGCCGAAACCCGTCAGCTTAGCCAAGGGCGATATCCATCCAGTCATACTTCGCCTTGCACTTCAGTTCTCCGACTTCAAAATTACCGGTGCTAATGCTCGCTGCATAGCTACTCTCACCGCGTTCAAAACCGTAAGTCCATCGTTTGATCACACATTATTATACTCACTCACTCACCGTGTAGGTGATTCAAGATTATGTTACTCCTCAGAATACTACGCTCTCCAGACATTTAATGACCCATCTGTCCCCTCAAATCAGCCATCTAGTTGCTGCACGCCCAATGTCTGTGACCATGGGTAACGCGATTCGACAGCTCAAGCTTGAGATCAGTGGGTCAGACATTGATCTTCCAGAACAAGATGTTGGTATCTATTTTCATCTGCCAACTCAGTCAAACTATGCGTTATTCTCATCGTATCCGATTCTATTACTGCATCATAGGCGAAGGATGCTTTATGTCGGAAAATTGACGACTATATTCGGGATCGGATCATGGTCGCCGGTCAGGTCATCGAAGAGGCAGCCGGAAGTAAAATTAGGGATGGAGATATCATTCTGACCTATGCGAGGTATATATTTATATCTCCAGCGATGCGTTGTTTTTTACTGACAAGTTTACGTAGATCGTCGGTCGTTGAAAAAGTACTACTCGGAGCGCACTCAGAGGGGCGACAATTCTCCGTTGTCGTGGTCGACTCAAGACCGATGTTAGAAGGTAGGAATCGTCTGTGTTGCGAAAGTATGTATCGCTCACCCTTCACTCCCTCGTAGGAAAACGACTGCTCTCGGTCCTCACCGAAGCCGGGATTCAATGCTCTTATTTGCTACTCCCAGCCCTAGGAGCGGTCATCACAGAGGTATCAATGGTCCTTGTGGGTGCACACTCCATCCACTCCAATGGATCGGTATACTCTCGTGCTGGTACCGCGCTGGTAGCGATGCTGGCTAAGCAGCATTCCGTCCCTGTTGTTGTATGCTGCGAGACGTACAAGTTCTCGGAAGGTGTTCAACTAGACAGTTTTACCAAGAATGAGCTAGGTAAGTCCAGATCCGCAGTGCAGTTATCGTGTCACTGTCTAACTATCAGCACACAGCGCCGCTGGGAGACAAGTTTGCATCTTTCCCGCTTACGAAACCTCGTGAAGCTCTTACGCTAGTCAATGGCCCTAACTTGGAAATCCTCAACCCTCTTTACGACCTAACTCCTCCTACATCGATATCCGCCGTAGTCACAGAAGTTGGAACCATCCCACCAAACTCCATCAGTTCTATCCCCCTTGCTCTCGGTCGCTTGCTTTGATCGTATTTCGCTGTCTCATTCGTGGTTCTCAAATGGTTTCAAATGGTCCAGTACTACAGGTTTTTCGGTGACATCTGTTGCTCTACCTGTTTGCTTCGCTTGTTCATTGCAGCTCACCATACACTAATATATCCTCCCTTCATCGGCTACCGTACTCATTCCAGGCACATCGTGGTCAATGTATAACATAAAATCAAGACGAGTGTACATATGTAACAGTAGACAACAACATAAATCGTGGTACATGGTCGATTTAGATCGCAAGCACTCGAATTCCTAAGATTCCCCATCCAACATACAAATTACATCTCCTTTGAGCAACCGCCGTCATCCAATCCCGGTCGTTCAAGTCCTCAAGGCTCAATCGGCACGCAAGTGATGTAAAGCGCATACTTCCTCTCCGCCTCCTTCTGCTTCCTCCTTTGCTTCTTCTCCTGCTTTCTCCTCCTCTTCTCCGCCCTCTTCCTCTCCTTCCTCAATCGCTTTGCCTCCTGCAACTCAGCCAACTGCGCCTCCACACCCCTTCCATACGCACCCCCGCCATACCTATACCTATCCTCCAAATCGCTATCATCCTCGCTTGAATCGTCCTCATCCTCTGAATCATCCGAGTACGACGCCAGGTCGTCGAATCCAGGAAGATGCAGCTCGACGGTACCCGCACCACGGCCGGAACGACGTTCGCGTCCTTTGAATAGGACAACTTCGACGCCGCGTTTGAGGAAGAAGGAGGTATTCCAGAGATCGATGAGGTCGGCGGTGAGGGTGGTACGTTTGGGTGCACGGCCGTCTCGAGCGTAGTCTGGGACAGGGAGCTTGCCGGACCAGGCAAGGGACAGATCCTACGTCACGATCAGGTCAATCAGTCATAGCACAAATAAAGCAGTAAACATGAAGATACTGACTGTCATGAGACGGATCCAATCCTCGTGGTATACATCATGCGGAACCAGCACTAGCGGCATCCTCGGTATGTTCTCAAAGAAATCATCCATGTCTTGGATCTTCAACGTCTCGAACCTCGTGTACGACTGTGCCAGGTTCGGTGGCCTAGAGAACCCTTCTGGAGCAGGCATGGGGGCAGCCTCCGCTCCAGGAGGTGGGGGATACGCGACTGCGCCAGGAGCCTGCCCGGCCACCTGGTATCCAGGAGTAGCATAACCTGAACCAGCGGTAGGGTAGCCAGGTTGCGCGCCGTACCCACCTGGAGTGGTTGCGCCGTAGCCTCCGGGGGTGGTGGCACCGTAGCCTCCGGGAGTCGTGGCGCCGTAGCCTCCAGGGGTAGCACCGCCGTAAGGAGAAGGGGAGGGAGCACGACCGACAGCACGGCCCTCCATGATATGCCCCGGAGGATAGACTCCTGGCATGGCTGATGGAGCCTGGTATGGAGAGCGACTGGGAGGAGGAGGTACCACTGCACCTGCCTGATAAGGAGAGGCCGATCTCATGGGAGGAGCAGCAGCGTACGGAGACGCAGCACGGGGAGGGCCGTAAGGTGACGGCGCGCGAGGGGGAGGTGCATAAGGAGATGCTGCCCGTGGAGGAGGTGCGTACGGTGAAGCAGCACGAGCGCCAGGGATGACGCCTGGCGCTGCGTACGGAGAGACAGGTCGAGGGGCGATGGGTGCCGCCTGGTAAGGAGAAGCAGGACGAGGAGCGACGGGTTGCGCTCCGTAACCACCAGCGGTGGGGTACGGCTGACCGGCTACAGGGTATCCTTGGCCACCAGCAGGATAAGGCTGAGGGGCCGTAGTAGCGTACGGGCTGCTCGGAGCGTATCCAGCAGGGGCGGGGGCGGCAGGATAGCCCCCAGGAGCAGTCGGGTAAGTAGAAGGAGGCTCGCCTCCGTACATCGATCCCCTATGGGATCTCGTTCTGTCTCGGTCATAATCGCGGTCGCGTTCTCTGTCTTTGAGCTCCATGTCACGGAAGGTGCGATCCAAGTCCCGCTCGTAGCCATACCCAGAGCTGCGCCTCTTGTCATCACGCCTCAGACGATCGCGGTCATCGCGGTCTCGAGCACGACGGATTTCACGTTCAAGTTCGCGTTCTTCTTCCCGTTCTTGTCTGCGCCGTTCTTTGTCTTCTCGGCGCAATTCCTTTTCGATTTCGCGTCTGCGACGGTCTTCATCGCGTTGCCTGAAAGTGAGTGGCGTAGAGTCAATGAGTATTCCGATGGAGAGGACAAAGAGAGTGCAATACGCACCAGTCTCGGAACCTTTCGTCACCAGGACGTTGGAAAGAGGCGAGGATATCCTTGAATTCTCATGATCAGGGCCAAGAATAGATTAGATCCACTGATGTACTCACAGCAGTGGCGGGAGTAGCGCCGGCAGGGAGGATCGCGGTCGCCTCGGCTGGGATCCACTGAATCCCAGTGACAATGCCCTGAGGAGTTTGATAGCTAACAAGAGCCAAGATACGCCATTTCAGCTATTCTGCGCAACGATGATCCATTCAGCAGTGCGTAACATACCTCGCAGACGTCGCTCTTCACGGTAAATAAGAACACAGGATCGATCATATAAGCGTTATCTCCAGCCGCGATAAGGCAGCTACAAAACTCACTTGAAGAGATGGTAGGTGAGCTGCCCATCCGGACCTTGCGTAGTCGTGTATGTGAGTGAGCCAGGTTGGATTTGCCCGCCAGGAGGACCTGGGATCGAGGGTGTCACCGCGCGAGGAACGGGCGTCATAGAGTGAGGAGGAATAATGGGCGAGGAGGATCCATAGTATGCCATCTTCGATTACTACCGATGACTCTGCTGGGTAGGTGGACGTTGCAGAGCAGAGAGATGGTGGTAGTGAGAAGAGCGAAGTTACAAGCTCCAAGCAGTTAATATGTGTACCTCGGCGATTCTACTTAGATGGATGCCTCGTTGCTGATGGTGATAGAATGAGCGCACAGTCGACAATCGACAAACAACACGTTGTCTACTATCGCCCCGAATCAGTCGCTCTACTGTCAATGCTCCATTATCCCAGTCCCATTCCAGGCTTTGCCTTTTTGCTAATAGGCTGTGTCTCAATTGACCTATCTTCGCTGAATCTAAGCAATGAGGATACCGCGATGGTGGAAGTCAGATTAGGGCTGGTTGTTAGAAAGCCAAGGTATACCATAATTACAAGCTTACGTCCTACCGGCAAAGCAAATACATAAAACAACGCAACGAGCATGTCGGACAAGCCCTCGGTCTACGCTCCTCGTCACGTCCGAAACAATGGGTATATACATCGAACCCACTCACGGCCGGCCTATGAGAACCTCCACCAGAGCAGAATGATGATGATAAAGACGACAGCACCAATGGGCGCGTATTGACGAAGCATCGCTTGGAGGTTTATGTTACGAGCGGCCTTGCGGTACTTTTCTGATTCGGACCTGAGCGAGGTGGACAGGTGTGACATGCCTGTGAAGAAGGAAGAAACGGAGATTCAAGTCAGCCGGGATTAGCTCTGAGGTGGAAGGCAAATAAGACGCACGGTCTAACGAGTCTCCTCGCCATAATAGCTCTTCCATGTTCTTGGTCATGATGCGTGTAACGTCCTGCAACTCGTCATTGAGTTTGTCCAAACCAGAGCTTGCACCGACGTTCCGCGTGTCTTGGTACAGTCGCGTTGTCTTGCCCATGAATGTATCTGGGTAGCAAGGGTCAACGACGTACGTTGCAGATGGGAAGAAAGCTTGCGCACCAAAGCCAACGAATGCATATGGTTTCCTCACCGTATCCACCTTTGCTCCGTACGAAACCTCGAACTCTTTCGAGAGCTCATCTAAGTAAGAGAAAGCCAATTTCCGCGGGTACGACTTGTCTGCAATAACGAGATATACAACATTGTTCGAAATAAGATAGCTGCCAAGAAAACCTCGTCAGTTTGGTAAGTGAGGTATACAAGACAGAAGGGATGCTAACTGTAGTGTCTGTGGTCCGCTCTCTATTGAACAGCGAGGCTCCGAGTTTGGTGTTATCCGGCGAAAGATGAGTTTAGCTTGCTGTTTGTGCTCCTGAAGTGTGTTCTCTGTCTGTTATGATAGCAATGAGTAAAACCGCATAAATAGAGCACTGTACGTCACATCTTACCTGCTCGTCGTCAACCGTAGCAGCGAGGGGGAGAGCGTCCGAGGCTCTGACAATAATTGTTGACTTGACCATGACAATGTGATCGTTACAGCAGGAGTGGTTCGAACGAGTGTTGGCAACTGAGGCTATGAGACTGACGGAGTAGAGGTCGTGGCCACAAGCGCTTGTGGGGAAGCCGACGTGTAAAGCGCATCCACGTGGTAGGCCGACGCTGAAAGCGCTCAAGGGCCCGGGTTGCCATTGGCCAAGGCATTTCACGCTACGTTGTTATTGACCAATTACTGGCAGTATTAAGTGCTCTGCTCGTATGAACACATTTACAGCGTTTGAAATTATACTTCACGCAGACTAACGGATCTCAGAACAACAGATGAGCTATGGTCTCATGTACTTACGTGTGCTGGCATCGCTGTATATGTTTGTAGGTCTGATCATTCCATACTGCGAATGGATCTTCTTTTATTCTCGGGAAGTATAGCAAGAATTATATTATCCTGGCTTCATACGCTGCCCAGCCTTCGTTGCGATATCTCTCTGCCTGGTTCTGAACGCTCTGCACGTCGATACTCCCCCCTTTGCCATATATACCGCGTCCAACAATGATCACATCGCATCCAGACTCTGTAATGACTTCCTTCGGTGTACGATATTGCTGTCCCATGGCGTCTCCTTTAACATCGAGGCCAACTCCAGGAGATAAGATCAAGAAATCCTCGTCATCGGATTGAGCAGACGTGCCGACGTCCTCCATCCTTCTCTGGGCGATGAAGCCCACCACAAAATCGCGATGGGCCCGGGCCATGTTCACCGCTTCCTCTGTGTAAGCACCGGTGGCTAGACTTCCCTTCGTGCTCATTTCTGCAAGCAAGAGCAGCCCTCTCCCGAGAGGTCTGCCAACAGAGGCCAGACCCGAGATGATGGAAGGTCCAGGTACGGGATGAGCATTGGTGATATGCGACCAAGAGGCAATCTTATGCACGCCACTCGAATATTGGAGAGCAACCGTGTTCCCTTCACTCGATGTGTCAATGATGAACAATGCGACTATTACACGCAGACCTACCTATATCTGCAAACTTCCTGTCTTCAAAGATCAGGAAGTCATGGCTTGCACTGAGCTCCTGTAAATGCTCTACAAGAGACCAGTCAAAGTTCTCGATTATGTCGACATGTGTCTACAGGGCTTGTATGAATATCTGAACAGAAAGACTATTTAAATCACGTACTTTGATGAGGCAGACATAAGGCCCAACAGTGTCGATGATCTTGAGGAACTCATCTCGGTCGGTCACGTCCACGCTGACGCACAAATTGCTTTTCTTCCTCTCGATTATTTCTAGCAGTGCTTTGGCTGCTGGATTGGCATGCTTTGCGGCACGCTGGGCGTATGTCTGTGCTGCAATGCGTGATGGCGACATTTGAGATGAGAGATCTGAAGTTTCTTCAAAATCGGGATTACCGCACGCAGATCTTACCCTGGATCTGGCACTCTTCAATAAACTCTACCTTCAACTACTTTCCATCTGCCACAAGCTGTCCCTAGGTTCTGTATATCTTGAACAAAAATGTCGAACAGGAGGTCGAGAGAACCAGAAGACAACGACTCTGCTGCTCGCTCCCCGAAGAGAACCAAGCTGAGCGAGGAGCCCATAGTGGTGGACCTACAAGACGTCGAGATGAACGAAGCTTCGGTCCCCGCAGAAAACGCTGAGGCAACAACAGACGAAGGCCCAGAAAACTTACTGCCACCTAGTCATGCATTGCTTGGTCTTCCTCCACCTGCTTGCACTCCTGATGGCTCAATGGTCTGTGTTATGGAGTCGGACGTAGGCATCTCGGAGTATGTAGGACATGATGTGCCGAAAATTGAGGGCATTATTAAGCAGAGGTATGTAACATATACAGATGCATATTGCATGGCTATAACATCTCACAGATTCACGGATTTCTTGGTGTACGAGGTAGACCTTGACGGTAATGTTATTCACCTCAAGTCCCTAGACAAACCAGAGTCTTCAAAAAAGAAGGAAAAGGACACCGTACCCGCCCCTCAACCAGAGACAGCAACTGAAACTGTCACCGTCGATGTACCGGAGGCTTCCACCAACGAGCAGCTCGGCTCAAACCCCAAGGACGTCGATACTCCCACTGCAGAGGTAGTCGAAACGCCACAAGAGACCGAGCCATGGCCAGAACGTTTTACCTCTACTCTAAAACCCTTCTTATCCGAGGGGGTCATTGAGAAGGTCAAGGCACTCTACCTGGAAGGTCCTGAACCGCCGTTCGTTAGTGACAGCGGCTGGGGTGGGAGACAAGGCAAGCAAGCTGGGAACGAGGAGGCCTCATCGTCAAATTCTGCTCCTCAACAAGAACCAGAGTCTGTGAAGCCTGAAAAGGGCAGGAGGGGTAGGGACCGTGGCGGTAGGGGCGGGCGAGGTGGTAGAGGAGGTCGTGGAGGAAGAGGTGGACGCCCCGGTGACCGAGAGGATACTCGTAAAGTTCTGTCTGATGTCTGTATCGTATTTTTGCATCTGGTCCAATACAATCTGATTTTTGGTGGACTATCTAGCCTATTGCGTCAAAAGACACGAGAACTGGCCTACACCAAGCTGTGCGCGAATTATTTGGGGGCAAGCTCGAGTCTGAAACGGACACTACTACACCCCCTACGGATGATGGCTCCAAAATCGCAATCAAATGGTCCAAGGGTGGAAGAGGGGGTCGCGGCGGTGGGAGAGGAGGACGAGCAGACGCAGGTAGGTATCCCATTATATTGACTCTGTCCAACCACCCATCCCTCTACAGGTCGGCCCGCCGGACGTGGAGAGAGAGGAGACTATCCTCCCTACGTCCATTTCACTCTACAGAAGACGAACCGCGATACCCAAGATGCGCTTGCCCATCTATCGCGTTCCCTACACTGCAACGTGAAGGATTTGTCGGTCGCTGGCACGAAAGATAAGCGTGGAGTCACAGTCCAGCGAGTGGCCCTGAGGCGCGGGAACAAAACAGTCGAGGACGTATGGCGGCTTGCTAATGGCCTGACAGGCCGGCGAACTCCTGAAGAGGTCCTAACGAAAAGAGGAGAGCGTGGCATCAGGATTGCAGACTTCAACTATAGGAGAGCGGGACTAGAACTTGGAATGCTCAAGGGCAACGCCTTTGTTATTACATTACGAAACGTCCAGGTGGATTCGCCCGAAACCATCGACCGTGCGTTGAGCATCGTCAAGTCAAAGGGGTTCATCAACTACTATGGTTCGTCTTGGCATCTTCCGCCTTTCTGGAGGTTGACTCATGTGATCGTATAGGTATGCAACGTTTTGGAACGGCGGCTGTGCCCACCCATTCCATCGGTTTGGCAATCCTCAAGTCTGAATGGCAGAAGGCCATTTCCTTGATCCTGCGTGTACGCCCGGGTGAACATCCTGAGGTGGTTGCTGCTCGCAAGGCGTGGCTAGAAGACGGTGATCTTGACAAAGCGTTGGAACTCATGCCACGCCGTGTCGTCGCAGAGCGCTGCATTCTAGAGAGCTACAAAAAGCAGCACGGTGATACTCGCAATGCCATGGGTGCTTTATCTACTGTGCGTCCTATCGATCCTTTCGCTCGGTGTATAGGCGTGCTAAATCATATTACAAGATTCCACGCAATCTGCGTCTGATGTACGTGCATGCCTACCAGTCATATGTCTGGAACGCCATCGTGTCAGAACGCATACGTTTGTTCGGTGCGGATAAACCTGTCGCTGGAGATCTGGTATTAGAAGCGAGCGAAGATACAGAAGAGTCGGAAGTAGTCGCAGAAGGCGCCGATGACGCGGTAATTGTAGAAGATAAACCTGAGAATGGTGAGTGGATTCGTAGCATCGATGGTCCGGTGTGATTCATGCAATCCGTTATCAGATAACGTAGAAGGAGGAAAGCGGAGTAGGCATAGAAAGCCCTGGGAAGCACCGCGAGTGAAAGTCCTAACAGAGGCCGACTTGGAAAAGTACACGATCTTTGACGTCGTCATGCCCTTGCCCGGCAAAGATGTATCCTTTCCCGAGGGAAAGCTTGGCGAGCGGTACAAAGAATTCCTTCGTGCAGATGGCTTGGATCCAGACAACTGGGTTCGCAAACAAAAGTTTGTCGAAATACCCTTAGTGTTTCTCCATCAACGTGCTGATTGAGATAATGTTCTACAGGGAGTACAGCCTCGGTGGCTCGTACCGCAAGATCATGCACCTACCCTCGGAGCTGTCCTGGTCTTTACTCAGGTACACTGACCCAGACATCGCTCTGGCCCAAGCGGACGAAGACAAGCTACTAGGATTTGACCCGCCTCAGATTGACGAGAACGGCAAATTCCTGGCTCTGCAGATTAAGCTCCAGCTCGGCACTGCTGCGTATGCAACGATGGCCCTCAGAGAAGTCACAAAGGCAGAGACGAGCTCCCACTATCAGACCGCTTTGACTATGAACAGCGACGATCAGAAGTTCAAGGGTAAAGAGGGCGAAGGTGACGAAGTTGAAGCTGTGGATGGGGCAGAGGGAGCTGTCGAGTAAAAGAGCTTAACAGGTTCGACGTGTCCGCGTTAAATGTACTCGTACCACAATGAATAAAACGTTCTATAACCACTGCACTGGTACGATACAAGAAAACCATACGGCATATGTGTACGCATCTAAAGAATTATCGTTGACTTTGGAGAGAGATTACAAGGAGAAGGTTTCAACGTTCAGCTGCACTGATGGCGCACCCTTGAGCGCACTCATCGGAGAGGCGAAGCCGCCTGACAAGGCCTTCCTGACATCATGCAGGAGAGGCTTAGGGCCAGAGACATCCACAGAGACGGGGCCGAGCGAACCACGGACGGTATCTTCCAGGATGGCACCAACATTTGGACGACCGTACAGGACTTCAGTGCCTTCCAGGCTGCCGAAAGCTGTGGTGCGTTTATCGCTGGCAGGTGTTGGAATCTCAACATCCTTCTCGATATCTTCCGAGGAGCGAGAAGGCGAATTGCCGGAGACAGAGGACGTGATGTAGATTTGGAGGGAGAGGGAGAGGGATGGCACTTGACGGGCCGTGAGGAGAGCCTTTTGGAACTCAGTTGAGAGCCAATCCATATGAGACGTATGGCGGATAGCCCAGATGAATGTAATCCGGCGAGCGCATGCTCCAGACTTTGATGCTTTGCTAAAGGGAGATATCAGACAAGTTATGTTCTGAGAGTGACCTGACGGTGAACCTACATGAGCAGATCGCGCATGCGAGGCAAGGTGTAGGTGACACCCGATCCACCTATGCATCATCAATAACTGACATCGGCATTCCGTGAAAATGTCTTACCAGCGATAAAAATGCAAGTGCTGTAGGGCGTAATATCTGATGGGCTGCCGTACGGGCCATGCATGAAAACTGGCATTTGACATTTCCCGCCAAGCCCAGTCACATACTCCCCAATTCGCTTGGTGAATCCGTCCCGCGCCCTGACAATCCATACCATTTCCTTCCCTTTCCTCTCGCCGCTGTTTTCGTCGCTTGCATCATCGTTGGGAATTGTGGCGATCGTAAAGGGATGGCTTTCGACTGGGCCCAAGGAAGGTAGTGCGATATACATATGCTGACCAGCCTTCCATGTAATAGGAAGATTTTGACCGCGACGAGCCGTGATGCGAAGGGTGTCAGAAGAGAGTAACTCCACGGATGCTTGGTTCAGAGGGTTGAATGGCGACTGGAAGTCCATGAGGATGAGATAGCGAAGGTACCGACACACGCGGTCAAATCCCCATACAACGAAGGCAGGCCAGACATAGTAACCAAAGCTGATGATGGTATGTGGTTCAGTATGCTTGGAGCGTGCAGGGCATATTTAACTTACTTTGATGCAGCAGAGTGCAGGTACGCGATAAGAATCAGTGCACTAGATACGTATATTAGCACTAATACTAGTTACGAGGCGGAGTGGAAAATCACTCACAAAACCAGCACTACATGGAACATATAGAAGAGTTCGAAGAACCGCCGGCGAATGGGAGAAAATGACATAAGGATGATTAACGCGTAAATGATCCCGCAAGCTAAACCAAGCCGTGTCCAGCCGAACTCAACCATTTGTACGTGGCTAGAAGAGCATTGAGTAAACACATGCGTCGACTGTCAAAATACGTCCCGGAGTGGGTTTTTACTTACTCAACTGTGACGCTAGTAACATCCGAGTCGTAAATACATTGGACAAGGCTGATATACACTATGGGAAGGTACTTACCGTGAGAAGCCATGAACGAGCACGATCACAAAGACAGACCGTGCGACTGTGCGATGCAGAATGTGTAACTAAAGAAGGGATATTGTCACGCTGTTAAAATGCATGTGATGGACTACACTCACTTTCTCGTAGCCTACGCCAGTCAAATCTGGGTCAGACAACGTTAGCTAAACCCAGCTATGCCAATCTTCTATGACAGACACCCACATCCAATGATATTGTTCTTCATGGACAAGCCAACGATGAGAGGGATTTGGGAACCGGCAATATGTCCTGATCTGTCCGACCAATCTGTGATATTGAGCTGCTGAGCTGTCCAAGAGGAAAAATTGATGGTATAATCAAATGACAGGATAAGAAGTCGTACTATTGACGAACGTCCATATGAGCAAGGCCATGAGATAGATAGCGGTAAGCAGGGCTTCGAGGACGCTCAAGCGGACTGTCGGAAGCCTCAAACGAAAGGCAACAATTCGACTTGTTGATATGATGGCGTTGGTGACTCGGTGGAATATTCCGTGTGTCCCAGCATTAATCGATGTGGGACTTTGCGCGAGTGCACGTTCACGTCGGAAGGCCTGACGTCGCCAGAAGGCCCACACGACGGAGACGATGTTCAGAAGAGCAGCGACACCAACGGTACATGCTAGAAAGTACCAGATGTCTTTAGGATAGTCCTAATGCATATGCATGAGCTATATCAATAATTGTCGAGAGGAAACGACATATGAACGTACATGCTCGCCTTTGTGCTTGATGGCATGCATGATAGCTGAGGCTTCAGCAGCCGCAGCTGAAGCCGCTGGTGAGAGTGTAGCGGTGGGACTCGACATGGCGCCCTTTGAGTCAGGAGTTTGAGTAATGTTTTTGTTCGTAGCTAGGAGAGGGGGCGACGGGCAACCCAGAGGTGGATAGCCTGTATGTTATATAGCTGAAGGCTTTTCGGTGGCGAACGTCGAATTTTCTCCCCGTAGCATATCCCCAGCTATGAATAGAACCAGTTCCATGGGCGCAAAGCTTTGCCAGAGAAAGATAGCCTGAGAATGGTTACGGGAGAAATGGGGAGCCCGTCGGCCTCTCCACGCCATTGGAAGGATTGAAGACATCTACGGAGTTTAAAACCTGCATCCTTAAAAATTGGGCAGAGTAGTAGGCAGTCGAATGCGCCTATCAACTTCTAGGGAGACAGACGTGTAGGAACACTTACTCGATATGGCATCTTAGATGACAGGCCACAATCAGACCCATGCGTTATCTGATAAGATGAAGGCCACATTGTCTCCGAAGCCCAGATAATCGGTGAACTGGCAGGTTCTCATGCTGTAAAGGAAGACAAGAAGAACAGAGAAGAACGTCAATCGACGTGGAACAAGGCGCCACACTACCTTCTCCATTGCACGAGATCGCCTGCGGGTGACCAGGTGAGCCACTCAGTGTCGTCCATGGCACGCTACGGAGTACCTTGTTCGCGCAATCGTACCATAGGCGCATGTCTAGTTATCGGAAGTAACACTTAGCATAGTTTCCTACGGCTGTTCATACCCACGCATTGTCATTCGAGCATGCGGCTCGGATATGGGCAGAGGGAACTGCAGGCCGAAGTTCCTACTCCTTGCTGAATGTTATGTCGTGTATCATGTAAATGGTAGGATCTGCGAACATGACATTTGACAGTCCGAGGAACTAATACCAGTGAAGATTAGGAAACCTACGAGGTTTTGTTGATGGACAGGGTGTCCTGTTCAAGCGAACATGTTATCTGTTGTAGAGTAGACAGTGCCTTGCGGGGTGAACCGCCAAGGGCAACTGCTAGTGATGGTACACTGATGATACACTCTCATAGACAATACTGAGTCGTTCTGGTATCCAGGAAATGGAATCCCGAATCCTTACGTTGGCAAAACTGTGCCGACTCGGAGTAATACAAGATGTTATAAGTACACTGTGCACGTTGCATTAGTAAGGGCGCCCATTTTTCGTGCACAGGGTTCAGAAGGAGACGTTACTTTCTATCATATTTCTTCTGCGTCCTCCAGCTTGCTTCTTTGCTCCTCCTCTTTGGCCTCGCGCTCTTCCGCCTCAACAACTTCAATATCGAGCGGAAACGTCAGAATCGCCGCAATTCCCGTCAACTGGTTAAGTTCTTCGCAGATTCTGTCAGAGCATACGGATTTGAATCTACAAAGTATACTCACGTTGACCGGATTCGTGCATGCTAGAGAAAATCAACACCTCTGCGTTCTTCTGGCGAACGTCCTCCACAAGTTGAACGTATCTTTTACGCACGGCGGGGTCGCTCGCTCTATTAAGTATATCATGAATACATCCTTGGTCTCCCTTGCGCAGTTAGTACATACCTGAATAGTTCATCTGAAATCAATAGCGTCCCAATAGCGCCACGATCCGCGGCAAGTCGGACATGGTCAGGGCCATACCATGCACGCATCTCGTCGGTGCCAAGCATTTTGAAAAACCTGTTGTGAAAGTTACGTGCCATACTTTTCGAGAGCATATCGTCCACTTACTTGTCCAGCATGATGCCTTCACGGGCAAACTTTGTTTCTTTCAATTGTGAGACTATCTGACACAAAAGATGAGTTTCACAGGCTGTCGGGCTGAATGGCGTATACTGACTTCTGGACTCTTGAGCACCTCGGTCAGGCTATGAACGTGAGGGCTGGTTACATGGACCTTGATGAATTTATTTCGAACGCTTAAGAGCGTCTTGTTCCCCGTGCGGTTCGCTTCGGCCATGATGTAATCCAGGACAGCATCGCGCACCCATCCTGGCGAAGCTATTACGATAGCTCGAATAGAAGGATTTGAGTAGGGAATATGGCGTAGAAATGATGTGTATAGGGAAGAATAGAATTTTGAAAGACCCTAGGATGAACAGTAAGGCTCGTGATAGTCTCGTACGAATATAGGACATACCTTCTCATGCACAGATGAGTTAGCAGCAAGCTTCCTTGGTATGGGCACTTCCAGCCTCTGTAGTATGACCGTCATATGCTGTGATAAGAGGCAGAATATGGCAGTCCCTTGTGACGATATCGTTCAATCAAAAAACAGGCTTGTTTTCGCCAAAATGAATCCGTACCTTCACTGCATACAACCGCGGCAACCTCAGCCCCACGCCCTGGAACACAACTTTCCTGTACTCTTTCTAAAGCTACACTGTCCCAACCGTCCTCCTTCTCAATTCTGATATTCCTGTTTACTTCGATATCCAAGGTATGGAAAGCCCCCAGCCTTACGTGCTGATTCTCCACGACGACAGGCCCAGTTATAGAGAGTCCCGCTGTGGATGCTTGTTGGTTATTGGGGTTTGATGGGTCTGTTGTGGCTCCCGACTCCCCCGCTGATGTTGCGGGTGCCCATTCGACCTTGGTCACTTCCACAGTCAGGTTTAGACGTACACGATGCGAATCAGTAGAACCCGTTGCGGAGACGTTCTGCACTCGACGTATGGCTGGAGCGCGAACTTTGTCGCCCTATCGCTGTCGTCAGCAGTGAATGTAGCGTACTCAACGAATTCACTTGTGCATACCACTTGTATTAGATTGTACAGATGCCACATGTCTTCATCGTCCTCAGGACACAACGAGACATATCCCTGGCCTTCATGTGAGTTTGAGTAGATATATTTATGAGATAATGACAGACAGCGCCGTTCTTGTCGATATGTTTCCCGACGAGCTTCATGGTGCGAAGGAGGAGATGATGTCAGTATTGAAGATGCGAAGACGCCTCCCGCGCCATTGACAATGATTTGATCCGCTGATGCGCCTGGGAAGCCTCAATTTGAAATTCATACAAGTGTCAAACACGCGACAGTAACTTACATGCAACCCGCCGTGCCAACAGCAAACTCACAGAACTCACATCCAAATTCGTTGTAGATTGCATCTGGCTACTTTGAAGTATCTGAGATATGCCGCGCGGCGATATTGACGATGATGAACTCTTTGCAGAGCTCGAGGCGGAGATCGAGAACGCGGACGATGCTGCTGTGCGCGAAAGAGGCATACAACAGTTCAAGCTAGAGTAAGCTACAGTTTTATGAGATTTGTGGCTCTGTTGTGAAACCGCGTGCCATCGACAGGATGGAAAGGCTGAAGAAACTCAAGGAGAATGGCCATGGTCGTTATGACGAAATAATGGAGGAGAAAGTAGTTCTCCAAACAACTATGTACGTATCACAGGCGTGCCTTGACCATAAGCTGAGCAACTTCTCCTTAGAGAAGAACCCTTGTGCATAATACATTTCTATATGCCTAATTTCCGACGATGTACAATCATGGACAGGCATCTCGAGGTGCGTATTTCTGCCATTACCGTCAATACCAATCCTGAGTCTGAGTGTCTTGCGAATAGAAATTAGCACCAAAATACTTTAGCACACGCTTCTTACGCGTATGTGTTGAAAACGTGCCATTTCTGGTGGAGAAATTAGGCATCAAGGTACTACCCGCCGTCTATTGTTTCGTTAAGGGCGTAGCAAAAACTCGGTAAGGGTGCTGGTCCCCTCCCCATCTTTGTCGCGCTCAATCGGCAGTAGGCTCGTTGGGTTTGAGGACTTAGGCAACAAGGACAATTTTGAGACTTCTCTACTTGAGCGAAAGCTCCTCGACACAGGTATGACTCGATTATCAGATCCGAGCTCATGAAAGCTTAAACTCGAAACAGGAGCGATCCGCTATGAACAGGACGAAGGGTCTCAACAAACGTATACTACCTCGACCACCACTGTGCGACAGAATGTTAGAGGAGGTCCTGCGAAGGACGATTTCGAATTCGACCTCTAATGAGCTTATATCGTTGCACTATGACTGTTGTTGCACCCGCTATCAATCGCTTTCGTTTGCTCTCGTTCTTGTTCACCAGCACTGTCTCAGGCTGCTCGCAATTTACAGATCTATTTGTTTTTGAGACATAGTACAACAATGCAAAGTCCGACGGTTTATGTAGTACAGTATAGTAGTGGTTTATAGTCCGATGTGAATGAAGGGTATTAGGCGAGTGAGTGGTATACCGCTGTCTAGAAGACTGCAAACAGCGTTATCGAGAGCGTAAGGAACAATACTAGGATCAATGTCCGAAGCGTCCGTGAATTCAATGTCTTTGCAAACTCGTTCGATCACCATCGCAGTGTCGTCAGCGTGAAGCAGGTTTTGCCTGCGGACATGACTGTATTTAGTACTTGCTTGGATACAAGGACGTTATGACTGCTCACCATCCTGGTACCGTACTGATAATGGAGCGAAACCCGCCCGAGAGCAAAGTGAATCCTGCGTGACTTGACTCGCATGGAAGTCCGGGCATTGTTGTCATCGGGTTTGACGGACGGTTTTGAGGATGTAGGAGGGCAAATGCAACGTATGAAGGAGCGGAGTAGGGCAGATTAGAGCTAGTGCTAGCGTATGACAGATGGGAAGAGTCGCTTCGTGGTGAGGTCGGAAGGGTATCGTCAGGAAGAGGCCCGGTCAGACGAATGAAGGAAGCGCGTCGCCCTTCTGAAGGGTTATCGATATCGTAACCGAATGAAAAGGAAAGTCCGTCGGAACCGATAGGTGAAGGAATTTGGAAGAGATGACAGTCGTCCTGTGTTGGGCATGATGTACCGAGTGGGGGCAAGTCAGTGTTGATAGGAGTTGGTAGTGATGCCTTGCGTGTCCGTTTGGTAGAGTTGGGACAGGCTCGTCTAAGGCTCTGTAAGGAGTTGATGGATGGAGCGTATGATGAGACGATATGGTCGAATGTGCATATCGGTCGCTTGCCAGCTTGGGAATGGCCGACGGCGTGCAAAGGAATAAAGACGAACGGTCCTGTAGGGCACCACCAAAGACGCGGTTTAGGCTCAGAAGGGTGCGCCTAAAATATTACGGTATGTCAGCCATCAGGGTAGTATTGCGCAATGAGTAACATGCTTCGTACCGTGAACCTCAAGACATCTAAGACGGGTTTAACGATAGTGGTCCAGGTTCGCTCGGAAAGCGTTTGAAATCTTGCTTGATCCATAGAGAACTGCATATTCTGGAATTCGCAGGCCAGCTTCCTTGCATCGTCGACAGTGAGGTCCAGAGTGACCCTAGATACACCCGTTGAGCGGCAGACTATCGCTTCGCAGTGGGCTTCCGCTACGAGCCAAACGGCCGGGTGACGGTCAAGAGTCAGCTCGCAGAAACGAACCGGCCTGAGCAAGTTGGAAAGTCCAGGGTAAGAGCGAAGATGATGAAGAAAACTGTGAAACTCTTCAACCAGATTGCGATGCCGAGAAGCTACATCGTCTGCGTTAGCGCGTCGTTGATATGAGCTTGAGTTGGCGGAAGGAGCCAGTGACGATTGACCACTACAGGAGCCATGCAACTCGCGAGCGATGCTGTGAAGCCGCTGACGTAAAGGAGGAGGGATAGCATCGTCAAGATACCTGGGGCTCCACAACATCTCCTGACGTTGTTCTAGTAGCTCTACCACTTTCTCCATATTCTTGAGAGATAGGGCGCATTGTAGGGATCCGGACATTACACGTCCTGCTATCTTGATATCCTCTTCTCGCAAGCGTTGGTTATCCTCGAAATATATGAGGTGACGCAGAAGACAGATCATGGATCCATACGCCTCGAGCAGCAGGGGCGACTGCCCTTTGAAACGCAAGATGAGCTCCACCCATTCCTCCGCGTACGCAATGCGTTCGCGAATGAAACCATACGGATTCCGGACTGCCTCCGCGTACTTTTCGAAAGCCAGTTGTATGTCGCGTCCGTCGGAGAGGTGTTCATATCGAATAGCAAAACTGCGTGCAAGTGCACGCAACGAGCGGCAATGCGAGGGGTGTTCGGGACGGCTCAGATGGGCTGCTTGTGCACACAGTTGGATGGACTGATCTATGTCGGCTACGCCTTTCGTGAGAGAGAACCGTGCTACTAAGGCATACGACAGGTTCATGAGGGCGTTGAGCTTTTCCGACAACGACGATTCTTCGAGAAGGTATTCAAGGGACTGTTTGCAGTATTGTATAGCGCCTTCGAGATACTGGGCCTCCTGAGATCCCTCGAGGTACCGGGTCAGGCAGAGATCCGCAAGAAGACGAACCGCAGGAAGTTGGGCCGCCTTGGATATTTCCCGACCTGAACCCAATGGACGAGAACATATCCCAATGGCTTCATCGAGAACAGCGATGGTGTGGCTCGTGCGATAGTGCACGAACAAAAGAGACGCGAGCTGCTGCGCGATGCGCAGACTATCTTCAACCGCTGTTGTTAATGACAGCGCCTCCTTGTACAGCGATGTCGATTGCTGCAGGGCGGACTGTGATCCATCTCGACCGAAACGCGCCCCGAGGTCGGCCGCAAGGGCCAGCAATGCCGAGACTTTGTTCGGATGATCGGGAGTTAGGAGAGCAAGAGCCTCGCTGTCACAGTTGATAGCGCTTTCCAGGTCGTCGGCGTTGCCTAGGCACTCGAAGCGGGCGAAATGGCAGTTGGCAAGGTTGGTGAGGGATTGAAAGCGGTCGGGATGACCAGGTGGACGAAAGGAAAGGGCTTGTAAATGAAGGGCAATGGAATCATGTAAGTCGTCGGGATCGCTTGATTGTGAGTATCGTTCGCGGAGAACGATAGCCAAACCTGTAGCGTAGTCTCCTCGAGCTTCGTTTCCGTGGGGTAGGTGGTAAAGGGCAAGGCGGTGAAGATGAATGGACTCGTCCAGTCGTTCAAGCGAGTCGATCGCTGGCGAGTGTACGTAGGTGGCGGAAAGGTAAAGATTGTGGGCGAGGGTGTGCAATATCTCTGCTCGGGCTAGACCATCGCGGGGAGCGACCGTCAAAGCGTCTCGGAGATATGCAATGTACTCCTCAAGGTCATCTCCTCTGGAAGAAGCCGTAAAGCTTTCCCTGGCCTGCTCCGCCAGTGCGAGGATGCCAGCAAACTCCTCTTCATGGAATTCGTCTGTCCATCATATGAGTGTAGGATAGGACAGAGACAGGCAGGTACTCACCGTTCTCCTCCTCGAATTCGGAAGATGCGAGCTCGCTATCAGTCGAGCTAAACTCTGAAAACAATTCATCGTCTAGCTCAATTGAGCCGTGAGGGCTTTGTGGTCGAGGTTGATTCCATTGCGTATACGACGAAGGAGGAGACATCGTACTGGCAAAGGACTCGACGGGAAAGTACCAAAGCGGCCGGTGACTAGTTCACGGGGGCTCATCGGTACGCTGTGGTGAGTGTAACGTATATAAACCACATCGCAAGAAGCTTTGCTGCAATCAAGTCAGCCACATGATTTTGCTTGACGATGGACGTTTGTGTAGTAACAAGAACAGCATATAGTCGGCGGGTGCGGAGGTTTGATACGTTGGAGAGAGTCGACGCTGCAACGGGCTATTCACATCAGCGACAATGGGGTAAATTGTGCGCGAACTACACCATAGCACGAGGAAATCAAAGAGCCATTCTTACTTCGTACCTCTCATCATATGTTTGCATCGGTTATCGCGTTCACAACATATGCCAGCTGCTTGCCAAAAGTCGTTGAATATGGTTGTGAAAAAGAGTTCGTTTCCATCTACGGACATGTTGATGGCTGACTGCACAGCCCGTGTTTGCCTCCAGGATACAGACATCAATCACTCACTCGTCACCAGGATTCTTGTAGCGCCTGATGGCCCTTTGACGCGCTTCATCGTGCCGTACTAAAGGCAATGGGTAGCCCAATTTCTGTGCCAGTTTGGCCGGAGGATTATGAATGTCTGGAGGCAATGGTTGTAGTTGCCGAATGCACGACTGAAAGCAGGTCACTCACCATCTCCGAACACCTTCGATAGTTCGGGAATAAAGTACCGAATGTAATCACCAGTCGGATCAGCCTGTTTGCAAAGTCAGCTCCTCATAGACAGGTGGAGAACTAGCAGTGCTATCCCACCTTCTTGCTTTGTGTGTAGGGATTGAAAATTCTGAAATACGGGACCGGGTCGACGCCCGTGCTGGCGCTCCACTGCCACCCTCCGTTGTTCGAAGCCAAATCTCCATCTATCAATGTCTCCATGTAGTACTGCCACCAGACAGAAAGACACTCAGTCAGTTCGTTGCGATGATATCAACAAGCGGAACTCACTTTCTCCCCAAGCCTCCAATCTATCATGAGATCTTTGACGAGGTACATTGCCGTGATCATTCGCACACGATTGTGCATCCAACCCATCTTGTTCGCCTGCCGCATGCCTGCGTCTACAATTGGAACACCGGTTCGGCCGTCTTTCCAAGCCTGGAGGTGTTCTTCGTTGGTTTCCCATGATACATTGGCGAACTTCTCCTGAAACGGCCGTCCCATTGACACGCGAGGAAATAAGGCAAGAACGTGGGTATAGAAATCTCTCCACGCTGCCCCACAATGAATTAGAACATTTACACAACGATATGATATCACGTACCTAGCTCTTGCACCCATCTCCCGATGCCAGTTTCGCGACTAGCGTCAATCTTCTGAACTTTATTTTTCGAGAGTTCCAAGGTTGCCCTTACACATGCCCGGGAGGAAATTACGCCCGCAGCGAGGTAAGGACTGCGCAATTGCATATCAAAACGGGTTGGTCGGGCAGTGATAGAAGCGGATACCGACCTTAAACGACTCGTAGTATCCATGTCCACTCTGTCTCTCATATCCTTATATTTCCCTATTCTGCTGTCCCGTGACGAATCCTTAGCTTCGCTAAAACCCAGATTCAAAGGGTTAACGGCGCCCCCTTGAGATGCTCGCGTTTTCGTATGCAGAAAGCGACGCAATATCTCGTGTGCTGCATCTTCTCCGGCAGGAAAGCACTCTTGCATGGTGTCAGCATCTTCTTTGGCCAGCTGGAATCCTTCAACTTGGTCCGGAACGGAATCATTGAATAACTGGCCAAAGATAACGTGGTCACGTATAGCGGCTTGATTGGATTCTACTTTCGCGGCAGAGGCCAGTGGGTCTGGGCGCTCGCTGAGATGGGGTAACCACGATCGCAAGAACGGTGAATAAACCTATACCACAGTCAATATTATTCGGAGGACATTCGTGGAACTTACTGTGTAGCCTTTGCCTTCCTTGGTCCTGACGGTTCCGGGAACAATGATGCATTTATCGTTAACAAAAGTGCATTTCACCCGACCTTCTTTCTTCGTGAGCTCGCAGACGCGGACATCGCGGCGTAGTTCATCGACCTCGTGTTCGATATTGGCAAACAATCGCACAGCATTCCAGCCTCTCAAGACAGAGAGCACACGCTCCGGGAGTGTTTTGCGTGGACTGTGATTGACGATGTGAAGTGGAATGTGCAGGTTACCAAGGGTTTCCTACGTTATAGCATCAGAATCTGCTGAAGGTGGGTTTCAATGTATATTCTCGGTTACCTTGATGTATATGAGATTCCGGAGGGTAAAGTCAATCCTTCGAGCGCTTCGATCGTGAGCAACGTAATCTTGTGGGCTTATGATGAAGAGAGCGATGAGTGGTAGACCTGATTGCACCGCCTCCATAGATGCTTGACTAAGAGCACGGTTATCTTGCACTAGCGGAATACCCGATCCCGGTGAGTTAGATGAATCTAGCAACGGTATCAGCATGCCCTTACCTCTCATATCTTGCATCCTCATCCAATACACAACGGCATCCCCTTTGGCCATCGCTTGCATAGGTGACTGCATAGCCTCCATTAGGAGTTTGAATGGGGGGTTCTTGTCAGCCCTGGCAGCGTTTTCGGCAGTCGCAATCTTGTTGGGCAAGAACTTGACATCGCTATGCGTTCTCTGAATCTTGTGAGCACTCTCGTTGAGAGCCAAAGAAGAAGAAATGCTGCGAGAACGTTTGAGCATGCTTTACGAGTAGGTAAGGAACACGATGGTAGCTGACAAGAGTTGTTTCCTCGGCCATGTTCGCTGGCACTTGTACTCCTTTCCAGGGCGGATGTCACCCTCTCAGAGGCTGGCAGCTGGTGGCGGACGAATAGTAGACTCGATTCATACCTCCGGCGCTTAGGAGCTTTGGCCTCACGATCATGTTTTCACGTGATGTGTATTCGGTTCGAGCGCAAGCTGGCCCACATACATCAAGGTCTGTGTTGCAGTCTTCCTGACTTCCGGTGCTCACTATTCGTACGATTTCAAGCTGGATTTTATTCCCATTAATCCCGATATCTTACATAGCCATAACATTAAGTAAGTAGATCAAGCGTCCTTACGCTCACAACTCATCGTGCCCGACACTGGGCTTTTGCAGCTCCTCGGCCACTACCTCAGCCTCAGCCTCGTCCTTACTTTCTGGCTCCTTAACGGCAGCTTTCAAGTTCTCCCTCTTGAACTCCTTCCAATCAGCCTTGAAGGGATCCTCTTCTCCTTCCTTCAAGACAGGTTTGCCGACCTTCAAGCCGAGAGCTTCGGGGTCGAGTTGCAAATGGGAGTCGTCGAAGTCGGACTCGTCGTTGTCATCAAGAGCTTCCTGGGCGACAGGAGGTGCAGGCTTGACCGTGGTATCCGTCGGTGCGGTCTCAGAGACGCCAAGAGAGCGACGAAGAATACGGTCCATGCGTTGGAAGAAACTATCAAACATCGTTGTTAGATCCTGTGTCCTTGCGTGATTGTGCGAGTATAAGTATATGAAATACTTACTCATTTGCGCTTGATACTTCGAAGCCAGAACGCACGAGTGCGCTGTCGACGAGCACAGAGATAGCTTCCTTGATCTCATCCTCGGCCTCAAGATCGCGTTCTTCTTCTTCGGTAGGGAGCTGTTGCACTCGCTTCAAGAGACCCTCGATGAGAGGGGACTTGGGGTTGATCTCAAGCGTTCTCAATCGCTTGGCATAGTCATGCACAACACTGGCACCGGACTTCTGCTGTGAGCCTTTAGAGACCACATCAGCACGATGCTCCGACGACGGTAACACACGACGACTCACTGAGCAGCTTAGCCATGTTGGCGGTGTATCCGTAGGCGTCGGCCACGATAGCGCAGGGGCTAGTGACAAGACGGTTCGATACAACAACTAGAACCGAATATCAACACGGATGCAGAAGATACAAGAAGTAGAAGGCCCACCATCACGAATGACACCAGTCGTCTCATTCTTCAAGAAATCGATCAAAGGCTTGAACTGTTCATTAAGCTGCTTCTGAAGCTCCTTCTCTTCCTTCGGGTCAAGCTCTTCATCACCGAATTTCAGACCAGCCTTAGCTACATCTTGGAAGGGGAGCTTCCTATGATCAATTCAGTCTCTTGGGAAACAAAGTTGAAAGAAGCCAACTTACTTCCAGCGACCAACGTTTTGCACAAAGACCTCATCGAGGGGTTCACCGAGCAGAAGGACTTCGTAGCCACGAGCATGGAGTTTCTCAATGAACACGCTCTTGGCAAGGTCCTCAGGAGTCTTGCCCATATCAGCGAGGTAGAAGATTTGTTTCTGGCCTTCCTTCCGGTGCGCGACGTACTATTTGGCAAACATGTCAGTTGCTCAAAAGCTAGTGATGCTTACTGCAGCACTCACGTCGTTCAACGTAGTCTCGTTCCTCTGGTTCGTCGGTAGCTTCACGAGCGATGCCAACTTCTCCCTGTTCTTGTTATCCTCAACGGCGCCGAGCTTGAAGACATTGTTGTAGATATGGTGCAATTGCCACGCCTCGAGTTCGCCATCCTTGTTCTCGTGGAGACGTTGGAGGGTCTGGATGAGACGCTTGACAATAATGGACTGTATCCGCTTGAGGAACTTGCGGGACTGGAGGGTTTCACGGGAGACGTTGAGGGGGAGGTCCTCGGCTTCACAGGCAAATATTAGCTCTTGCAGTCATTATAACATTTGAAACGCATACCATCAACAACAACCTTAACCCAGCTCGCCCACTTCGGCAAAGCATCTTCACCGAGGTCGCTCGTGATAAACACACGCTTGACCATGAGACGAATATCCTTGGCGGCGCTCTGAAGAGGGTTCTGCCAGTACGTGTCGTCCAGGTGACTAGGAATGAAAAGGATGGCACGGAAGGCGGTGCCAGACCCAGAGTCACCAGAAAAGTGGTGCCAGGCGAGTGGCTTCTGTTGGTCCTTGAAAGTTGCCTGGTAGAACTGGATATATTCATCGTCTGAGACGGTCTTTGGGTCGCTGTATTATTCGGAATTGATAAGATGGCCTGACATGACGAGGAGTTTCGAGAGCTTACCGTGTCCAAATAGGTGGCTGAGAGTTCAGGTGAACCCATTCATCGACAACGACCGATTTCGTCTCTTGCTTCTTCTCCTCCACCACTTTCTCCTCGGCGTCCTCAACAAGGGCCTCGTCGTCTTCGCCATCGTATTCTGCATCGAACACTTTCTGTTCATCGTTCGTCTCCGTCTCCGTCTTAGCCTCCTCCTCCTCAACCTCGACAGGAACTTCCTCAGTCCTCTGAGTGAACAGGTAGATAGGGAAGGTGGTGGAGAAGCTCGAGTGCTTGTTAACCAGTTCAGTAATGGTAACCGGGTCCAGATACTCGAGAGCGTCGTCCTTCAAGATCATGGTGATCTCAGTGCCGCGCCCGAGAGTGTTGCCGCGTTCGTCAGGGTACACCTCGAATGTACTGTCCTCTGAGGACGAGGCGAATACATACTGGACAGGGTTGGGGTTCTTTGCGGTCTTTGCTGCGAGGGAAGTGACGAAGACTTTGTCGGCGACGAGGAAGCTGCTGTAGAAGCCAAGACCAAAGGCACCAATGAGGTTCCCGGTGTTCGTGTTATCGGTACTACCTTCGGCTTTCGCGAGGAACTCGGAAGTTCCAGACTTTGCTAAGGTTCCCTAGAAAACCGGATGAGCCTTGTTTGAGCAGGATAACAAACCCAGACTTACCAGGTTCTTGGTGAGCTCTTCCGGTGTCATGCCAATGCCAGTATCCCTAATGATCAACTTCGCCGTGCCATCCTCATCCTTATGAGGTATGATCGTGATGTTGAGATTCTCTGCGCCACTCAATACTTGCTTGTCGGTCAAGGAGGTAATCCGAAGCTTCTCCAGGGCATCGTTGGCGTTTGAGATGAGTTCACGAAGGAACACGTCGCGGTGCGAGTACAGACTACAATAACAGGTCAGTTCGCATAATACTAGAAGTCACTATTCGACATACCTGTTAATAACAATCTTACGCAGGCGAGCTACATCACTCTGCAAGCAAATGAGACAACAGAACGGAGTTCAGCCACCACTGACGCGCACCTGGTACTCCTGCTTCTGCGCGCCGTCCGCCGCGAGGGCCAGCAAGGACGTGGTAAGGACCGTGAGCGAGAGAAGGAGGGTGGAGAATATCCGCATGGCTGTAGTCCAACTCCCACAGGAGCAACGAACGGGGGTAAGAGGCGAAGAGCACAGGCAGATGTCCGGCTTTTATTGCACGAGGGTCGAGTTTTCGAGAACGACTGACGTGTCACGACGATGGCAACAACCTGGCTCGGAGATATTTCAACAGCACACGCGATCTCTCTTACAATTCTCGTATGCACCTGACGATCTGCCTGCCATCTCATGACCTGTGGACATACGGATTCTGTACGCGTTCTCTCATAGCTCGTAGGGACGGAAGCAGTTGTTGGATTATTGTTTGAAGTCTCGTATACGCAGTCATTGAAGCGATTTTCGCCAGCGTCCATGTTCATAATTATTATTCACGCTGTACTGCGCTTTCCGAAGACGATTTGGAACATTGAGGCCGATATGGAGGTCGTGGTCACTGGCAAAGTCCTCGGGGAGACCGGCGTCTCTATGCACGATCTACTACACGTGCCATTGAGATCTCAGACTTGTCCTTGACCAGTCCATCCCATGTCTCTCGCTCGACCTCTCACACTCTTTTACTTTTAGCACTTCAAACACAATCCTGAAGCCTCTGGCTCATCCTAGAGTACCGAAAAACACAGATGGCTCAATTCTCTAGGCTGCAGCTAGCCAAAGCTCTCATCGGTGAGCGACCCCCGTAACTCGAGCCGTCGATTCCTCCCCTCCGCCAGCTACTGAATTCGTGAAATAGAATACGACAACGAATATCTGTCTCCTGATGAACCTCGCAAGAATGCAGAGGAAAGTGCTATCTTCCGAGCACTGCGTCGCAATCTCCCATCCAGACAGCCTCTACAACAGCGTAACACAGACTACCTGGGCGTATCTCTCCCTTCTGAGTCGGTTCATAATGTCGATTCTCTAGGCGGACGTAGGAGCGCAAATCTGCGCGCATCTGTTTTGGACCCTTCTCTCCGCAAGTCGATAGCCTCTTTCGACAACCTCCATAATCCCTTTGGTCGCGATTCTACTCATGAAGGTGATACGGGAGACGATATTGAGGTGGATTTGGCGTCTTGGGGCTTGGATGCGTTCGAAGAGAAAGGCAAGAAGAAGGCCAAGCGACTTCAGCGTGAGGTATCGGACGCGGCGAGTGTACTACCCAACCCCCATCCACCCTTACAGAACTCGCCCATTCGGACGAGGCCACCCGCATCTGCTCGCACTTTGAGTATGGGTAACATACCCTTCCTTCAGTCTGCCTCTCGCGACGACGTAAATCTAGGTGCCGGTGGAGCTTTCCTTGACGCGACATCTTCACTCCCTCCCACTCGCACCCCCAGTGCAAGAAGGCATTCCATCGGCACGCCGCTTGACTTCCCTGATATGAAGCCTACAGATCCTGCTCTACTCCAGCACCAACGACACTCATCTGGTCATATACTGATCGATGGTATACCTGTCACTCCTCCACTACATACCGTCCCATTCCCTACCGCTCCGGATGGAGAGGAGGACACTGGCTTGGCTTATGCCGGTACGGAGGAGTCAGAACTTCCTAACCCTTTTGCCATCGAGCCACCTTCCCCCGACCGCACGTCTCGATTTGATCCTAAAGCCAGGCGCAGTCGCGTAGTTTCCAGCGCATCCTTGGGCACGCAGATGCTCGACTACGAGTCGGCTCATCCGGGGGACTCTATCTCCGTTAGAACCCCTATACCTGGCCGCGACAGACCATATTCTCGTCTTGAACTTATGCGTCCCAAAGTCCTGGTCATGCCTAGTCCGCTGCAGAATGCAGGACAGGACAAGACAGAAGAGCCGGTGGGGAGGGATGGCTTCCAAATTAGCTCGGATGGCCCTCCCCTACCACCGGGTGCCAAGAGTAATGCGAGAGGCTCTGTCATGGATCTGTTGTCTCCACCCTTGTCGAACGGTAGCAGCGGTGCTGGAGGTTATTTTACGCCCAATCCCAGAGCGAACTTGACACTGTCCCAACTGACGTTCAGAAATACACTCATGGTTGACGGTCAGCGTGATCCTGCCTACGCTGATATAGACAATCATCTTCGTTGGGCACAGGAAGACGGTGAACAAGCGGATATTGCTGATGCTCAGTCTACGCACTTGACTGTCCCAGGAATGGAGGTAACTCCGGCGGACGTGGCAGGAGACGCAGACGAGCTCGAGCAGATGAAAAGAGACAAGCGACCTGCCGGTAAACTCTATGGAAAGAGTCTCATCGATGATTTGGAGGCAAGGAAGGCTGCGATGAAGGGTAAACAACGGTACGATTTTTAGAAATTTTTATGTCCGTTCATTATTCCACCAAACACTCATACTCCTTTCAGTGTCTTCACGGGTGATCAACGACCGTCGATGATGGCACGTACGCAACTGAACCGATCCAGCACGTTCATCGATCCCGAATCACTCAAAGGACGCCCTCAGACGATGATTCGTATGGATACTACGCAATCGCTAGGGGACAACGGTCTCGTACGCCGCAATTCCGCGAACGCGAAGACACTACTTAATTTCGACGATGAAATCCCCGGAGCTCCTAGGGGTTCTGCATACCTAGGTGTCGGTCATCAGTTAGGCGGACCGGGTACCGCAAAGAGTGTGTTTGGAGTGGACACCATCTGGGAGAGAGAATTGGAGAAATTGCGCAAAATCGAGGCGGAGGAAGCAGAGGAGAAGAAGCGTGCTCAGGCACAGGAAGACCGCAGCGACGGAGGCAACAAGAAGGGGAAAGGCAAACGCAAAGGTAGAGACAAAGGGGGAAACGACACGACACCTCCCGTAGAATCCGTTGTGTCACCCTCGCCTTCACAAACGCACGATATGATCCCGACATCCCCATCTGGCCCTCCTCCGGTGTCCTCGCGGAGGACTCACATGATACACGCGCCACCACCGCCTGTCGACGGTGACGACAGTGAGGATGAGGATGGCAGTGACTCGAGCTCCGTCGCGGCGAAACCGGTCGTACAAGCGCGATCGACAGGCTGGCATTCTGATGAGGAAGAAGACTATGGTCCTCGCCGCACGACGGGTTCAGGACCGCGATACCCCAACCTTCCTCCGCGCTTGCGCGCCTTGCAACAGGAGCAGGAACGCTATCAGGGACAGCCACGAGAAGCCGATGAAGACAGCGAAGAAGATCTACCACTCGTGGCCACCATCGGTCGTGCAGCTGAGCGAGCGACCAGGAGCGATTTCGGCCGGCTCAGTGGGATGCCAGGAGCAGGTGTGGGCGGTGATTCTTCTTCTGACGAAGATGCACCTCTCGTCCAACTTCTGGATAAGACCAAGCTAAACGTCTCATCGCCACCTCGAGGCACTAGTTTCCTTGGTCCTCCTGCGAACCCGAGGTCTGGAGATGAGGAGGAAGAGGACGATGAGCCCTTGGGTTTACGCGTCTCGCGGATCATACCCTCAGCTCACTCTCAAGCGCTTAGCTCTGCCGGCGGCGCTGGGGGAGAAGACGAGGATGACCGCCCACTTGCCTTACATCCTGACCAGATGCGTAAATCACAGTTCATCATGGCTCAGCAGCAACAACAACAGCAGATGATGATGCAAGCCGCGGCTGCTCAAATGCAGATGCAGCAGTCAATGATGTTTGCCACACCTTCGATCATGAGCGGCCCATTCTTTGGACCGCCCATGGGTGCACCTGCCATGATGATGCCACCCCAGTTACCTACTACACCTCCGCCGATGCAGGATACAGCGAAACTGAATCGCGTAGACCAATGGCGGCACAACGTGGCTGTGGAGGAGGATAGGTAGTTTGTCGATATGGTTCCTTTGCGTACTGTTACTTTTCATTTTGCATTTCTTTTCCTTGATCTCGGGTTTTGTCGCTCTTTCGGTTTTGGAGGTTTTCCTTGTTCTTGACCCACATTGATTATTGACCATCAGCACGGACACACTCATACTTACCGCTTTTACATCATAACATAGCTGTTCTCAGACAATGCATCCGATTCGATACCATAAAGCTATAACTAATTGCAGTAAACAGTTATACATGAGAGATGATGCGAGCAAAGATCGTCCGTAATGAGCAGAATGACAGTGATACACAATGAAAGAAATTCCAGACTAACGCGGATAGTAGTAACCAAACAAATATTATGTACGCATAACATACTACCTGTCATGAACAAGGATGAGAGGTAGATGGGAGAGGAGGTGATCAGCATGGCAGATTGTGAGACAGGTACGAGGCAGGTCAACTCGTCTCAGGATCAGGATTCTTCGGCACAAGCTTGCGTTTCGGGACCGTGATGATGTTTACTTCTCGACGATTCAGCTCGTCTTCCATTCTCCGTTGACGGGTGTCATCGTCTTCGTCGTCGTCATATTCATCAATGGTGGGTTCAGCGTGAGATGCTGACGCTGGGTAATCACTGTCGAGAGCAGTGCGGAACGACGGGTGATTCTGGTAAGGTCCTTGGCCTTGAGGGGATGACACACCATCGGATCCGATCGCGCTCCGTGGCGGATGGGCAGCGGGGTTTGTTCGAAGACGGTTAACTAGAACGGAGAGGACGGAAGTGCGGGGGATGCCATGCCATGCAAGAGTGAACATTAGAATATAGAATCCGACAGTCCAGATAAGGAAGACGATGAATGTGGCTTTCGGTGCCCGCTGCCACAAGGCGACAAGGCAAAATACGCAGAGAGCGAGAAGGAACGCTTGAAGTAAGATGTGTAAAGTAGATTCAAGAGCGTCTGGCAATTCGGGATGAACGGGGAATGCGGCCCCGTCCATTAATCCTTTGGTACTCTGGATATCCATAACAGCGGTGCCAGGTGTCGAGGGTGCACCAAGACCATCCTATACATAGTTGGTGAGTCGGGTATTGTATTCAAAGTTTCAAGATAAAAACACATACCAGTCTCGATGAACTTCTTCGTGGGAAGATCCAACTCATGTCGGTCAAGTTATGTGGCGAGGTAGTCGTGGATCGGGGATCAGAAAAGGCAGCCAAACTATGGGCACTTGCGCGACGAACCCGTGCCGGTCGGTTCATCACCTCAAACGAGCGATTAGACGGCGAGGAAGCGCGGTCTGCACTACCATGACCACTTTCGCTAGATCGACGGCCACTGTTCCCATGCCCAAAGAATGGCCACGGACTCAGATGATCACTTGATTGCGCCCGGGTTTGAGTTTGCGCAGCTAGCTCGTGGGGGCCAGGACTGACCGCTCGTCCTTGGTATAGTCCGACTTTCTCAGCCCTTTCGTTTGACATGGTTCTGCTTCTCATCAAAGGTCGACCCCGACCACGGCGTGATTGCCATCCGCGCCAGATAGCGAGACATAGAGTAATGGCGAAGACCAGGTACATGCCGGCAAAGAGAGCGATACCGGCTCTTCCGTGTGTTGTCGCGAGGGTGGGAACAGAAGAGCGCTTGGCTATGGCCACATTGTACGTGATGGAAGTGAACGCTGTGGCTAACCCCGCAACGCCGATAGCAAATGCAGATGAGGCCAGAACTCCAGCGAAGAGCAGTGACAACGGTCCTCCTACAGCTTGGAACGGTAAGGATATGGGTGCAAGCGAGAGACGATAGATCAGTGCAGCGGGAAGAGCGGCAGCTACTGACACGGGGGCGAGAACCTTGTGGGTAGTAGAGGTGTCATAGAGATAAACAGGTAAGGCTGGGACTATGCCCGTGTTGGTAGGAGATGGCGGCTGTCCGTCAGTGGCAGAAGGCTGGCTAGATGATGAGGAGGTCGGTGTGGCCTTGCCAATAAAGCTAGCGCAACTAGACATGTATGTCACAGTCACGCCTTCACCGTCTGCGGTTATACCAGTCTGCAGATTGCCACTCTTGTACCCGGACCAGTGTTGGTTAGATTGAGTGATGACACCATTGTACGATCTTAATAACCAGATGTCCGAAAGGTAATTGCCGGAAGCGTCTCGCCCACCGAAGACAATGGTATCCGAAGCACTATCGCGCGAAGACTCCGGACCAACCAAAGCGCGGGGATAGCCAACAGCGACGGCGCCTTGTCGCGGGCTGGGATACGAAACCTGTCCACCGGCAGGATCGCCAGCTGGTAGTATACGGGCCCATTGGCCGGTTTGCACATTGAGTATATCCTAACAACAATCGTAAGTTCCCATTGATTGGCGATGATCGGAGACGAAAAGGCTTACCACTTCACCCTTAGCAAGACCACCGTCGTCTTTCCATTGCGTGTCATCAAATGTGCCAAGCATCTGGAATACTTGCAGGTTGAAAGTTGACGATGCACCGTTCAGATTGGCTACCATGGAGGCGCCAATTCGGGGCGCAGGGCAGGTGGAAATGGATTGACCGTTGGCGGCGCCGACGTTTAGAATGACAGATGAGTTCTGCGCACAAGCTGGATCGGACCCGGTGGTTGTGCCACATCCGCCAATAGCAGCAATAAACTGGTTGGGGGATTGATAGACGGCTGCAGTAGCAGAGCCTCCAATGCCAGGTAGCGAGGAGTTCGTGAGCGTAAGCTTCTCCCAACTACCTTGTACGCTATCCGGTAAATTAGCAGAGAGCGTTCCGGTAACGTTGAATCGCCATAGATCCGATAAAGAGACTCCTCCCTTGGAGTCGAAACCACCAGCGACGTAGAAGGAGTTATTGGGGGTTGTAAAATGAGCATCCTGGATACTCGGGGCACGAATATCATTTCCACCAGCAGCCCCCCATCGAGCAGAAGGGCCGTCACCAGATACCGACACTTCAGTCCAGAACTGGGCATTGAAGCTAAATTCCTAAAGCGGGGTTTAGACAAACCACATTGACCGAGCAATCGGCGTGCATTCACGTACCCACACGTCAGATAAAAGCTGTCCATCTAACCCTCTACCTCCGAATATGAGGTGACCGGTTCGACTGAGTGCGACGAGTGGAGGTCAATACGATGCGTACTGTAGCAGTCTAGTTTACTTACTAGCTTGCAGCAATATCTTGGGCGCTGACGGCGGCGCTACGAGCTGGAGGTTGTTTCTGCAGGTTGGTAGGCGGAGTTGGCTGCGACCACGTCAACGTGGAGAGGTCCAACCTGGAAAGTAACTGGTCATGAGGGCCACCAGTGGAAGATCAAACTGCCGAAACTCACAAATATGTCTGGGACTGTGGGATCCCCTGCGACGACTCTCCCCCGAATATGAGCAGTGACCTGCTGGTGTCGTCGTAACCGATGGAAGCATCTTTCAGAGGTGGTGGTGCTGGTCCGCTGAGGAGTCCAGTGAGGTTAATCCACTGCAAAGGAGGAACTTGGATGCTGGTTGAGATAGACTGTGCTGACGCTAGACTGTCCACCATCAGGCCAGCGCCAATTGCAAGTAGTGCGTAGAGAGTGCGGCGTGGAGACGGCAAAGGTAAATCATGGCCAGATTTTCCCATTCTCCAGAGAAGTGAGAGAGATGAGAGGCAGCAGTTGCCCGCTGCTCGAGAGAGCGGAGAAGATGGACGTCGACGACGAAGACACAGCTGGAACTCGTCAGAAACTGTGTGGCCCAACCTCGGGTGACAATTCGACGCACGCGTCACGGTCACGCTCGGCCTCGCGGCACCCCCGCGTCCATGTTCTCAGACCACGTCCAACGATTTCCGTAAGTCACTGTCACACACGGCTTCTAGTGGCCACTGCATTGCACTTCAATGTGCTCGACTGCCACGAGGCTGCGCAGCCAGCACCAGCCATTTCCAGGCCATCTCGCAGCCATTCCCACACAGAACGGGAATTTGATCAGAGGCGCACCTCTCATTGTCACCCCGCACACCTGCTGACACTATCTATCTGAGCGACGAAGAACCGTCTCGCCTCACATGGACCCGTGAAGATGTCGAATCAAGCTGCAAACCCCAAAGCAAGAGATCGTCATCGCCTCTGGCATTGAGCAGGAAACGCCCGAATGCCAACTCAGACGGCTTCCATGATGAGCTGAATGAACCATATTACGCAGATAACTGGAGGCCGTGCTTGCCGTGGGCGACTGAAGATGTACGAAGCGTAGCTTGTCTTATCGGTCGCAAACATGTACCGGACTGCTGTGCGTCTTCATTGACTTTAGCGCTAGTGTATTTCCATCTACTCATCCCTGCTCTCTTCGCATCCCGGTGCTGCAATGCACCACCATATCATCGCACTCTGGGGCGAGTTCTGCACTCGCTCTGTGAGATGTTTGATGACCATGTGCTTTCGGTGAGTACAGTCTGTTCTCCGTAGCTGGATTCTATAGGTGTAGCCGAATCCCCGAGTCCTCCACATACATGGCTGGTATTCGTCGCCTAAGGTGCGAATTCTGTTTAAAGTCTATAAAGCTGGGCTACTGAGGAGCGCTATAGTATATCGAGGGCAAGATCTGAAGGCAAGAAAGCCGAAATGTTCGAGCCGCGTGCTATTTACACGTATTTTGGTTCTGCTGCCCGCTCATGGCTCAAGTTTGTGTCGGTGATGTCTGTCAGCATATCAGCTAGCATGGAACCCGTAAGCAGTATATTGCGCGGTGATATACTCTTATTTCTTGAGCCGCTTCTCAAACTGTAACAGGGGCTTCACAACGCTGGATCGCCTGCCGATATTATCCGCAAGGAAGTCCTTTCAAAATTCTTGGTGTCTCCGACAATTCAGCAAGCGAGTACTACAAGCGCAGATACTATCTTTTACCTACAGTTAGGATCATCACACAACAAGCTACGGACACGACGAATCACCCGCGCGCTGTCTCTCTTTCAGTGTTGTCTGTGCAAGAGCGATGCGAACGACACACAATCAATTTCTTGCGAGCGTAGCTATGTGACAGATGGTTGACTCTGCTCTTTGCGCCGCTATCCAAAGGAGCCAAGGCCAACGTGCAATATGTTCTGTCAAGTATTCCCGTCATGTCCTCCCTGGTAAATCTTGATGTTGATCTCGTGGTGTTCGCGCAGGATTCACACGGCTAGTCGTTGCAGGATAAGGCGTCTGGCTTCCTTGTAATTTACCCCTCGAGGTAAGCCCGAGTATCTGGTCAGGAAAGCTTGCTTTCTCCACCTAACAACCCTCTCAACAATAAGTAAAGCGGTGCTCCACAGGATCTACGAGACATCCATTCGGAAACCGAATCGTGCAGTATAATCAGACGCTAAACTTCAATTCTATGTCGCCCGTTTTGGCACAAGAGCTAGCCAATTAGGGCGCGATCGCCATAATCGGGGAGAGAATTGATGAAGCCCGTGTCCCAGGAAATTGGCGCAAGCGTTAAAACTGAAGAAACAAACGCCGTTCTGGATTGTTTTCGTATCCGAGTCAAAATGCCGATGTAACGGGAGTCAGGGTGGTATCTAAACACACCGAACGAGGTGCGTCATGCCGTTGCTCGTGTCAATGTCATTGTTCTTCTCATGGTCTGGTCGCAGCTGTACGAAGAAGTTTTCTCGCCATGAGCTTGGAACCTGGACACTTTTCTGGTCCTAGACAGGCCTCTTCCGCGCATGGATTTAATACTACGCCAACAAACGCCAGCGCCAGAAACCTGGACGAAGCTTCTCATTCATCAATTACGGTGCTGATACGATGTGTCTTCAGAGGCGCGCAATAGCAACACCAACACTGTAAGATCGACCTTATCGCGTCAAGTCGTCGCCCGCAATACAATGGTGATCTTCCCACAATGCTCTGGTCGGGCATGACGGAGTGCCTGCGCTGTAAGACTGCCTCACAGCTTCGCCACAACATATATTGTCGCGCTGTAGGAATGTGGGTTGACGCCACCTCTGAGTAATGGCAGCAATGCGGGTTGGACGGTGTGGTAAGAGAAGCATTGGGCTACAGTTATATTCCCGCCACATGGTGTGACTTCACGCGCTCTATGTAGTAAGTAATGTCCGTGGAGTGCGCGCCGTACGCGAGGTTAGCTGGGCAGCCCTGAAGAGCGAGGTGAATGCAGTTTTTGAGGATTCCAATTCGAGTAGAAAGGCAGCCCATCGTACCGAGCTGGTGTCGCGAATGGCGAGACTCGTGCCGCGAGAGACCCCGAAAACAGCTGCCGAAACATGAAGCGCCAGCAAAATAAAAGGAATAGTTATTCAATTAGATTGGGCGCCAGCAAAAGAAGAGTACGAGCGCTGGATCGACGATAGGTTTGGTTCGCCTCGTCCCAGGGACTGCGTTTCGTAATAACCAATGCTGGGAGACGACTTCTACTGGCACCCAGTGGCTTCGCAGGATCGAAGGTATAAAGTGCCAGTATCGTGATCCTCTCTTCCACCACTCCATCCACTCGGTCTTCCCCCTCCCACTCGAGCCATCCTCTCGTCTCTCCCTCGTAATGCTCCGATCCCTTCCTGCCCACGAGTCTCCCAGACAAATAAGGTAGGCTCTTCTCCTGCGCCTATCCTCTCAACCGCCGTCACTCGTCCCCAGACGTCCTTGATCTTCTCTTGCTGCATGTCTTCCCGCGAACGTTATGTGGACGCTGACGCCACATCTATCAACAGTGCCAACTCTCGGCCCACTTCACCTCGGGATACGGAATACGGCGCCTCTCAGCGTACCCCTCCGATGCCTGCACGCCACGACGGGCGACCTCCAAGTCGCGAAGCCGCGTCCGAACGTTCCTGGTCCAGCGCCACCTCGAGGTGAGCACACAGTACTGTCGCTAGAATGTCACCAGAGTTGACGTGTGGCGTAACATAGTAGAGGTGGCGAGGACAATAGCGCGTCCCGCCAGCCTCAGAACGGCGAACGGTCCTCAACACCGACTCATGGATCATATCACAGTCGGTTTGCGAGTTACAGCTGGTCGCGATATAGGTCCAACGCCAACGAACCGGGATCGCCACCGCTTCTTTTCGTCCAATACCGCGACTACCCACTCTCGTCGATCGTCAATTCTGAGCCTGGAAAGCTTTTGAGCTTGTAAGCCTTTATTAAACTTAGCAACTGATGATATAAGCTTATAATGTTTCTTGCTCAGATCTTCCGTATGTCGTCATGTGGATGTAGTTCCATCGTCACCTAAACATACCAGCCTCTCTATGGTCACGTAAGTCATGTCTGCCCCCTCTGAATTCGACGTAATGGCTTATACGATTCTACAGTGCCTCTTCCTCTACACCGAGGGATCGCAGCATGCCATATCCGAGGTACGCCGCGTCTATTCTACATTGTGCTTCGTATCTTAGATCTATTGCAGACCCGCACCTGTCAGGCAGCCGTCTGTCGACTCTATTACGGTTTATAGTGAATCCTCGACCGACCGTGCATCCCCTCCAAGAGACCGCGAGCTGCAAAGTAACTTCAAGAAGCTCGAGATCAATGCCCAACATCCTCGTGTGCGACGCAAGCTGGCTGGCTCGCCTTCTTGGGCTCATTCTAGCGAGTCCGAGAGCAGCTGTGGTCCGAGCCCTGGCGGACCAGGATCTGTGAAACGCGCGCGCCTCAGCCCCACAGACTCTGAGACTGAGAGCTGGACCAAGTACGCCAAGGCCCTTGACGGTGGAGGCAGCAGTGGTCAGTTTGCATGCACTTGGGTTGAGACAACAGACAACCTTCTCGAGCGTCCGTGCGGATATATTTCGAAGAAGCACCTCGTGAAACGCCACATCGAGTCGAAGCACCTGCATATCAAGTACGTATCACATGAAAAGTTCTTTGAGTTCACCAGCTCATTAATGTGACTGCCAGACCGATAACGTGCGAAGTTTGTGGGAAGGGTTTCTCACAACGCACAAACTATGCAACTCATATGAACACCCAGTAAGCCTCAACATGAGTGACGACATCGAATGCCATGACTAACGTGTCCTCTCAGCACCGGCGCAGCGCCTCATAAGTGTCCCTTCGAGGGATGTAGTGCCACCTTTGGTGACCCGGCGCGGCGCCACAGGCATATGAAGACCGTGCACAACCACCAGCCCTCAAAGCGCAGGACGCAATCCGACCACAACCAGCCCTCATTGGATATGGAAGTATCTGAACCTGAAGAGGAAGACTCGTCTTGAATAGTACATGTCTTGCGACTTGGGAAACGGAAATTCTTCGCTTTCGTTGGTGATCATATTGCTCTGCTATTCTACAGCATACCCTTCTACGTCACTTTTTGTCTTCTTTCGTCGTCTTATATATTCGCAGAAACCTGTACTGCTCTCGCGCTCTCCTCTATGCTATTCGATCATACATATTGCTGTCATAGACTACTACTTTTGTAACATAGATTTTGTATCTATGCGATGTTCATGATTCTTCGGACCTCCTTAAGTCACTAGCAATCGGTCTCAGCCATGCGTCCATAAAAATGTCTCTAGACGTTTCCATGGAATTCTGTTAAGAATGCACTAGCGGATGGTGATGGTTTCGAAAGGTAAACTGTCCAGCCTACCTACAAAGTCATGCTCTTTGTCCCGAGCCTGCACGGCATCATTACCGAAACAAAGGTGCTACTGTGACTTCAATAAACTTGACATCTCCTGTATGTCAGCATGTGGTGTTTCACTCCCACCGCCCCCATGCGCATCGGTCAGACTATCATGCTAGCGAGAGGAGTAGATGAGGATAGATCAATGTAACAAAACAGTAATGCTCTCCATAGCTGGTATAGTGCGAGCGTGGCGGGCATCCTCATTGTAAGTTTACGTAGGCAAACGCCACATAAGCTAACGATATTCGCGAGGCCCAACATGCGTGGGGCACGGGTGGTATCTAGCCGGTTAACGCTCTAGTGTGGCCAATGGAAACAATAGATGGGTTTTTTCAGGGGACACGGAAGTAGACATATCTCGTATAGGACGACACCGGTGACCTGCCGATTAGCAATGTCTTCAGGGTGACATTACAGTTTAGACTACATGGAATTAGTCTGGTTCGCCGCGTCTCAGCGGGCCTCGCGAGACCGGTCAGGCCATTTCGGGAATCGTCGGGCTGCGAGCAAAGCCTTTGATCTAGTTCGAGTCAGCGCAATTAACTGACCCCTCCTGGCGACACTACTGCACGAGACGGAAAGGCGGCGGAGACGAGCTACACGGGGATTTCGAGCAAGTTTCGAGTGTCGGACCACCGAAAGACAAATTCATTTCAGGCAGTGATTTTCCCGAAAGTTTCGGAAACGCATGCAGCTTGTCTTTATGCATTGATCGTGAACCTGGCGCACCGATCTGTCCCTGATCATGCCAGCAGAAACTAGCAGAAACCGAACTCGCTACGATCCCAATCTCGGCATGTCTTTGCCGCACACGGAGCGTGGGATTTGGGCCTATGTCATCAGGACCTCTGGCACTCGTAACGTACCCTCCTTCCTAACTCTCTGTCTTATGCCATCCAAACAACCAACAAGTCTGGCGGTGCAAACACCTTCGCTAACAGTAACTGTTACTCCGTCAACATGCCACAATCTTACTCTGTTCAAAGGTGAAGCGATTTCGTTGCTCTCGCGCGCACCCTGAAACTGGAAGGCTCGGAACTAACTCTTACACCTATCATTGTTGTCGGGCACAGATATCATGAGCCAGTACCGCAAACTGGATGACACAATTATTATGAGTCTTAACAGGACAACCGCGAAATTCAGAGACCTCGAACGTGCAGGAATTGGCAAAGGTACCGTCCAAGACCAAGCCTGCGCGCATCTTTGGCAAGACCTCGTTGGTAGGTGCACCCAAAGCCCAATGATGCCGCTCATAGGTACTGATAGATCTGCTGATTGAAGAGAATTGGAATCGCCGCACAGAGATTGTGGGCTATTGTGTGAACGTAGTTGACCAGTCTCTAGAAGAAAAACGAACATCGTTAGAGAACGCCGACGCTGATCCAGCGGCGCAACGTAGGATCAAGGGGGCGCTGTACGCCGAAGAAGTAAAGGCACGTATCGATCCTTCTATCATGGTGCATGATACATAATCTTTCTTCTGCAAATCTTTTGTTCTGCTTGTTGCTGCAGCGTAATCAAATCCACTACGAGCTCTCCGTGGAGAAGATCGTCAGAAACAGATCACTGCAAGGTAGGCGGTCTTGCATTCTACATCTTTGCTTGTATTTCTTACGGCTGTTTAGCATTCAGGTCTCGTTGCAAGTTCTTTGAGCCTCCGCTATCTGACAAGCAGGCTCGAGAGTGGTGGGATGCAGCCCAAGAAAGTCGGTAGCTCAGACTTTAGTAGATTTACGGATAATATCTTTTCTCTAATTTTGCATGCTTGGTATGCATCGTACAAGCCGGATGATATGCGCTAAAGATACTGTGTCTAACCAAGGCGATATAATCAATGTGAGTACTTCTACAGCTATGTAACATTGCGATGACGTCGACTGCTCGGCAAGAGTCGGCGGAGACTCCTGACACCGTTCCGCCAGCTGCATGTCAGATGACGTGACCTGCTTACACGGTCAATGTTGCGGGCAATGACCACGAGAGGTCTTTGAGGCTGCTTTGCACAACCCATCACGATGACTCTCAAAACCGCAATTTTCAGTGCAACCCTCTGGCTCTGCGTAGCACAAGCGTTGAATCTGCCGTTCGTTGTGCAAACGCCAGATGACTACAGAGTTCAGGATGTCAAAGTGCCCCTCACACTCGGTGTCATGAGCCAGTGTCCGGATGCCCTACTCTGCGAAAGTGTCATCGATCGTACACTACAGCATGTTAGAGACAAAGTCGATCTATCGTTAACTTTCATTGGACGGTGCGTTCGATCAATGCATCTCGCTCTATACGTGACTAACGGCCCACTGGCATTACCTAGGGTGAATGCCTCCGAACCAGACTTTGGCGTTACTTGCTTGCACGGTCCTACAGAATGCAGAGGAAACGTACAGGAGCTCTGTGCAATCAAATACACCCCTTCTTCTACCTGGTGGAGGTTTGTCCAGTGTCAGAACTTCGAAGGCAGATGGAAAGTCGGAGTGCCGGACGTCGCCTTGAAGTGCGCCAAGAGCAGCGGGATTGATTGGGAGAATAGTGGTGTGGGGGAGTGTGTTGGTTTGGACGCCAGTGGTACAGCACCGGAGGGAGTGGCTTTACTCAAGGAAAGCGTCCTGCAAACACAAAAGCTGGGAATCCAGTGAGTAATACATCTGAAATCTACGCTGGGTAGTGTATGACTCGTGGTCACAGGAAGAGCTGCACGATCCTAATCAACAATAAACCGGTCTGCATCCACGACGAGACTTGGAAGGAGTGCGAGGTGGGTAACTCATCAGCGTTCTCCGAGCCCTTCGTCTGACATTGGCACAGAATGGTCACCGAGTGGAAGACTTCGTACGGCAGATCAACGAAGAGTACGCGCGACTGAATAGCGCGGAGGAGCTATAGGATCATATATACTAAATGTCATAGGATCAATATGTATAGTGCATGGATCTATCCACCGAGTATCAATTCGTAGCCGATAATGACGAGGTTGAATGCTATCAGAGGAACTAGGGAGACATTAGATTTCTTTCAATGCCTTGAAGACCTGAGACTCACTTCTCATCAACGTTCGTACCGCACTGATCAAGTTTATGAGTCGTCCCTTCATGCCAACATCCTGTCCCTGCTGGTCGTACGGTTGACCGTAACCTTGAGCGTACGCAGCCTGGGCCTGGCCTGCTTGCACATGTGTAGATGCCCAGCCAACTACAGAACCACACGTTAGTATAAGCATACGGATAAATTGCAGCTACGCACTCTTTGCTAGGAACCTGTCCTCGCTGAGGACAGCCATGGCATTGATGAGTAGTAGGGAGACATAGATGAGGGAGCCTATCGAAAGCATCTTGTCCCGTGTGTCTCTGCTATAATACTTGAGCCGCCACGCCCTGCGAGTGGATTATGTAGTGCAGGCGGGTGCTGCGGTGGTTATGTCGCGACGTGTATGAAGTCGTGGAAGGTGCGGTGTAAGCCTGGTACTACCAAGGGCGTCTTACAAAACACGATCACACGAAGAGCGGGAGGCGGGCGTCAAACTGCTTTACAGCAGACTCTTCGTTTCGGACCAGCATGCAGGCCGTGGGCAGAACACTGCTGCGAGGTATGTCTAATTCGGAATGTGTATCATCTGTAACCCAGTTTTTGATGTCTTTATGCAGCCGCCGCTACCACTTCGCTGGCCGCCAGGTGGTCACAACCTACGACTGCATCCCGGGTGGTCGTCTGGGAGTCCCGAAGACAGTATGTGTAAACCATATTTGATAAGGTCAATGCTCATAATGCCTTAGTGCGAGTCTCAATCCCTTGAACTGGGTACGAGACACACTAGCAGTTAGCAAAAGAGAGAAGAGCACAGAAGAAGAGCTGGAAGCTGCTCGGAAGGCGGATGCTGCACAAGGCCAGGGAAGCATTTTCGATGCAGTAGCAGAGACGAGCGAGGAAGATGCGGGTACTGTGACAAAGAAGCATACTCAAGTACGTTGTTGTTATCCTACTAATATCCGGCACATGCGTGCTGACTGTCATACCTTTGTTTAGCACAAGTACTCTACCGCGAACTTCAAAATATCGCATAGGAAGCTCAACAAGCTCGGCCGTCAGATTTCAGGCAAACCTATAGACTCTGCTATCCTGCAGATGATGTTCAGCGAGAAGCGAGCGGGCAAGCGGATAAAGAGCATGCTTGTTGTAGCAAAAGACCATGCTACATCGCTGAAGGGCCTGGACGACAAGAGGCTTGTTGTCGGTGGGTGTATTTCGTTCCTTCAACCGTCGGGTGTAAGCTGACATACTCTATCCACTGTCTAGCCGAAGCATGGGTGACGAAGGGCCCCAAGCAGCTGAAGCGTATAGAGCCCAAGGGCCGTGCCAGAACTGGCATCCGTATTCACCCCGACTCTCGGTTGCATGTTATACTGAGGGAGGGGAAGACAGCTGAGGAAATTAAGGCAGCTGAGCGTCGGCGAAAGTTGAAGAGGATTGTGTCTGCTGGCGTTGTCCGGGAAGACGTCCCTATCCGCAACCCAAATCCTGCTTGGGCGTGGTAGCCTCTAACTGTGCTCTATATTAGCTTTGAATTATAATCACATAATGCTGCTCTTGTTTACGTGGAAGCTTGGACATAAGTATTCGTCTTTCTACTGCAAATGACTGATACCCTGGTGCTGCGCGTTCACGTCGAATATGATTGGGCGCCTGCTATTTCGGTCTCACCAAGTTACACGTCTGCAGCCACCACGACCGCGCAACCGCGCATACATTCATACCTCCACGCAGCCACCATGGCCGGTCATTGGGGGTTTCGGTTCTCTCTCGTTGCACTAAGTCTTCTCGTCAACCTCGTCTCGGCTGAACACTCCTTTGAAAACACGGCTATCGTGCGCACAGTCGACCTTGGCGGATCACTCGTGCACGTCACTACCACATACGCGGTCAAAGCCCTTGAGGACGACTCCAGCATCTATACCATTGCGCTGGGAGAAGACGAATCGAAAAAGACAAGCTGGATACAGGCGAAGATCAAAGGGCAGACTGTGCCCTTGCAGCTTGAGAAGTTTGGGTTGAATCCGAATACGTGCGTCGCGTCTCAGGTGCTACTGCTCACATGTAACTAAGCTATGGCACATGCAGCGGAGCATTCCTGTATGCGGTCGAATTTCCGAAGGCTCTGAAAGCTAATGCTTCCACAAACCTTGTCGTGGAGACCGTCCAGACTCACGCGACCTATCCTTGGCCTAAGACCGCCGCTCAGAATGAAGCTCAGTCCCTCAAGTACGAGGCAGACCTCTTCATCCTGAGTCCATACCCTACCTTGGTTCAAAGGACCAAGATTAAGTATGTGGTCCACATGATTGCTTTACTAGCGGTGCACTCATACTAGCACAGATCTCAATTCCCGAAGATTCATTCTTACACTACCCCGGAGGGCGTTGATGCATTCACCTTGGAGTCACCTGTCACCAAGTCGGGAGCTACGTTGACCTACGGTCCATACAATAACATTCCTGCTTCGACCACGAAGGACTTCGTCAAGACTCAACAAAAGCGTATCGCGGTGCAGTACGAGTATGGCAACCCTGTCCTTGAGGTTACCAGGTTAGAGCGAGCCGCCGAGATCAGCCACTGGGGCGCGAACTTGAACATTCAAGACAATGTATGGCTGCATAATGCTGGTCCCGAGTATGTCCATTTCCTCCCGTTTTATGCGGTTGCTGACTTCGTTTGATTTATCAGGCTCAAAGGTCATTTCTCCCGGCTCGAGTATCAATCTCAAGGCTACTTCAGACGTTTGGCCGCACATACTTTGAGCTCCTTGTCGCTTCATCTTCCGGCGGGCATTCGCGACGCGTACTTCTACGACCTGAACGGAAATGTCTCGACTTCCCATATTCGTTACACACCGTCTGTCGCCAAGGGCTCGAACAGTAATCAGTTCTCTCTGTTTGAGTTCCGCCCCAGGTACCCCGTGTTGGGAGGCTGGAACTACAGCTTTACTCTCGGCTGGGACGCCCCGCTTGCCGACTACGCCGGCTGGGACAAGGAAAGTGGCAAATACATTGTCGGCATCCCCGTGCAAACCTTGTATCCCGGCGCTGTGGTAGATGAGGCTGAGGTCAAGATCATCCTTCCCGAAGGCGCCAGGTAAGATCTACACTCGCCATGAATGTAAGGCTCCAAACTGAGTATATGTTTTGCTGGTTCTAGTGACATTGAGTTCTACCCTCCATTCCCCGCCATCGAGAATACCATCTCGACCCATATCACCTACTTGGATACCACAGGTCGCCCAGCAATCACCCTCCAATATCAACAGCTCACAGACCGACACGTCGGAAATATCTACGTAAGTGGTACCTTTGAGTGCTTTGTTTTTCGTGCGATTGACAATCTTTGTTGTCGAAATGTGTAGGTTAAGTACAGAGTGCCCTTCTCGGCGCATCTGAAGAAGCCGCTCGCTGTCGCGACGGCGCTGATGGGTGTCTTCGTCCTGGCCTTCACCTGGAAGCGTGTAGATACTCGGATACAGAAGTAAAATGTCCATACAGAACTGGTCGTATTTATATCTTTGACGTGATCAACTCGACGCTGGCATAACTGCACTCGCAATCATGGATGTTGGATGGTGATGTGTTACACAATTACTGGTGCTACTGATACAAATATGGTGCTGACAGAGAATTATGTCACGTATCACGAATCGCGTAGGAAACTGTGTACGGTAAAGAGTGTGCAGCCTTGAGGCGTAGCAGACCTGGATGGCAAAGTGAGTTTGTCAGTCGGTTGTTGAGGGACATGCAATGAAACAAACAAGTGAACTGATACTCACGGTTTCGTGAAAAGGAACAAACCCATCAGACCATTTGTGTCCTGGCAGGAATAGTAGACACCGGAGTTCGTTGTTTTCCCTTGCTCATATACAAGCTGGGTCCCCTGCCACCTCCACGATCCACCTTTGACTCCGTCGCGCTTGTCGCCGACGACTAGCTGCAAAGGCAAATGCGAGGTCAGGGTCGAGTTGCGTACGTTAACCGGGAGGATGGTTGTAGCGTTGTGGTAGTGCCACAATTGGCTCCCGTGGACGTAGAACAATGGAGGCTCCCTGGTGCTCTGCACCGTCACATTTCCGGGCGTGCCTACAATGCGGGAATATTATCAATGAGCGAGACTAAATTCCTAAGCGAGTTCCCGAAATCTGCATACCTCGTGGGCCATCCAATGAGAGGAAGCGAGGGACGAAATTGCCGTTTTCGTAGTTATTATTTGGCCCTAGGGCCTCCAATGCCCCCATTCCGTATGTCAAAGAACCCGCGTCGGTATTCCAAAAGGCTACCCCATCGAACGACGGTACACCGCGGGCTACGAGGAGCCATGAGCATAGCGAGAAGAGCAGTGCAAACCTCTGCATGAGGGACATGGTGACGCTTTTGAGCTCGACCGGAGTGGGCGAGGAGGCCCCATGGCCCTTGGCCGTCTTATAACGTCGCGATGACCTCGTTCAAAGGCAATCCTCACAGCGACCGGAAAAATAGGATCCAGCAACCATGCTCCCCAGACTGCAACGAAGACGTCAATCCCGAGGTTACTGGCCCTTCTTACCGTCTGAAAGGGACTTAACCGGAGTGTTGAGTAGTCACGATGATGGGACACCCTACGGACAATCAGCCACGTTAGACGAGACGCTTCGATGTTCTTCGAGCATAACACTCAAAATGCGTTGCTATTGGCATCATCTGACTTCAACATCAGCGTTGTCCATTGAGGAGGATAAATCGAGGAGATGCTTCGGAGTCCTCTGCCTGCTCATCGCTCCGGAAGAGGCGCGTCTATGAAGCGTCTACGGTATTTGCGCAAGCCAAATAACACGGAGCACGTGATGCATTCGTTCATCGATTTGGCGCGGAAGTGTTATGGCCACCTTGTTCAGTTTTGGCCTTGACCTTGACTGCCTCGTCCCTTTTGGCCCAGACTGTTATGGTTGTGTAACTATTTAAATCCCTCACTCTCTTCCCCCTTCACTTTCATTGTACATACTTTTTTCACTCACGACACCATGGACAATTTTGTGAAAGTTGTTAAGCCATCGGCACGGTCCCTAACTCAAGGCGGCAAGCAGGAGAAGACAGAAGACCTGAGCGGGAACAGATTCAAGCCATACGCGAAGAGCAAAGAGTTTGAGCGAACCCCGAAAGACTGGCAGGAGAAGAGACGCGTCGAGAAGTACAAGCTTCCGCACAGACTATTACGCGCGTGGGCTGACATGATATTTACGGGCACAGACTACTGGAACCCTTGGTGAAGGACGGGGGAAAGCCATCTTCATCAACCCTGACGAAACACCTGTTGAATACTCTCAAAGATGAGGCCAATCCTATCACACACTCCGACATTTACTCAAGGACTGGTGAGTGGGATATAAATAATCTTCAAACAAAGAAAGTCGTCTAACAGGAATATTACACACACCACAGAGCATATAAATTCTATGGCCACTGGTCACCAACGTTCCGACGGGCGCGGTAATCAGAAGCCATACATGGAGCTACGTGGAAAGAAACTCCGAGCACAACTGCCTGATGCACCGACTGCGCGTGAAGCAAAAGTCCTGACCGGAGTAAGAGTGTATATCGATGGATACCTTGAAGATACGACCGACATTGAGATGAAGCGAATTGTCACCCTCAATGGTGGACAAGTTTTGTCAGTAAACCCCCCTTCACATTCCAGACCCGTCTAACAGACAGACGACACAGGTACACTGCGTCGAACGCCACACATATCCTCACCTCCCAGCAGCTCAGCGGATCCAAGACACATAAGTTCCTGCACAAGAAGTCTCGTGTGAAGGCCCACGTTGTACGCCCTGAGTGGATCATGGATTCCATTGACGCAGGCAAGCGGCTGTCCGAGCGGTTATACAACGTAGTCAACGATGAGAGCCACAAAAGTCTGGTCGACATGTTCGCGGCTGGCCCCTCTAAGAAGGCACTCGTCAAGTCGGATCTTTAACCTCGACGGCCAATAATGAATTTTTGTACTTGAACTCGAGTTTCCCCGCGTGTAGCAGTATAGATGTGATGTGCCTTAGAACAACCCCTACAGCTTCCGCATGTGCCGGACCTTACATGAACAGGAGAAACGTGTTGCTCGCAGGTACCCTGTTTTTATTGTCCACATTACATTGACGTGTACTTTTTTTGATGAGCCCGCTGATGTCAAAGGCATAGGTAACCTGCATAACGCTCGATCCATTGTTCGGGATCGCATTGGATGGCGCTTGAGGTGGGTTCATCTTCTATCGCAAGTGTCTTCCGCACCGCCGACTGACGCTCTCATGCACCAGATCAGCACGAGCGGAACCGAGGTTCCTTGGCCAGATCGTTAATATTCATCCTGAGCCCGCTAGGGCGACTGGCCTGTCTCCGAGGCTCAAGTTTCCGACTGCATGGCGAAAAAGAGATCGGATGACCTCGATCGATTGAGAGGTATGTCTGAAGCATATCATTACATCGGCTACTCACTACTAGCGCAGAGTTAATTTACTGCTATATCTCGCGTCTGTACGCCACCGCAACACCGGGGGTTCACTCAGGCTCTCGCTCAGCACTGGCATATCGGAACTTGCGGCACTTTATCCCCAGTCAGGGAGGATCCATATGCATATGATCAACCCTCGCGCCGTCTTTCTCCGTTGTTCTGGGACATCTCGAATGCACGAAGCAGCGCATGCAGCAGAGTGTCGGCATGTCAGTCTTCAGACCGAGCACCGAAAACCTCGACGCCTAGCGCTTGTTCTTGCGGGCCTCACTTTCAGTCGCTGATGACGATCTTGCAAGGGCGTCTGATGATTCTTTTGTGAGTCTTCTCGTCTGATGCTAAGGACGTATGGAGATAATTGGATGCTCACAAGGTTCCCTAGGCGGCTGCGGTGTATTGGCTGTGGCGTTCCAGGCGTCTTTACTTCAAGCTTTTCGCACCAATTTCGTGCCATCTATTCTTTGAGGCTTCAACAACGCCTGTGTCCCCGAGAAGTACGGACTCGGAGCTGGAAGTCTCAATCGATCCTCCAGTGGGCTTTGGTACCCGGCCTAGGCAATATGATTCCCACCTGCGCCACCTAGTGGGTAAGATTGGGTGACATCGAGAATAGACAAAAGAATTATGGGAGTGTTTGGGGGCCCACTTACTGTGAATCTCGAAATTGACGGATTCTTCGCCACGTGGTTATCGTAGTGGAATTCATTACAATGAGTAGGACATCGGATTGTGATACCTCTGACCTATCACTGCAAATACTTCACTCTATATTTCCATGCCTCTGTATGCCACCATAGTCTTCGTGAAACTTCGTCTGACTCGCTGCTTCTGCTGGCGTTCAATGAGAGCGCCAGTATTTGCCACGTGAACCAGCGTCATTGCAGTCTGGTGGCGGCCATGTCCTAGACTCTGGGTGGACTCCAGTGCGGACTCCTCCATGTTTCACTCAAGCCACGACATTAACGTACTCTCTCTAACATAAACTGAAACTTCTTGGACTTCCACTCTCATTTACAATAACTACCATTGCTCTGAACAACCCAAATGCCCATGCATCTTCCTTTCACTCCGAATCATGTCCAACTCATCTCGGCTTGCTACCCTCCCAATGCCGCTCTCTTGACTTCAGGGCCGGATTATCGACCGAACTCTCAGGAACTATCTCGCATGACATACTATGCCTCCAACAGGCCGGGAAAGATCAATAAGCTTGCGAGCGAATTGGAGAGGAGAGTGAAGATTGATAGTCGTAAGGCAAAGGGCGGAAACTTACGAGCAAGAGCGTATGTTTCAAGATATGGATACACTGCGGATTGAATTATCTAAATATCTAAAAGGTCACTCCTGATTACGTTGGCCATTATCAAAGCTCTGGCTATCGAATGTCGCCGTGATCTCGCTCTCCTCACAGGGTCTCTCCTAACATCCGTGAGCGTGACCCTGTCTGCTCTGTCTTCCGACCTGGAGGTTGCCGCGAGGGCTGGGAGTGTCGTAAGTGCTATGATCAAGTATTCTGAAAACTGATAAGTGACAGGATTTGTAGTTCACAGCTTGGACGACGTATACAGATGGGCATCTTATTGAAGTAGACCAACACGTCGCGCAGGACTACATGTCCTGCATTCAAGTTTTCTCCCTGATGGGCAGGGCCGACACTGGAGATAAGGAAGTAACAAGTCGGTGAGACACGCTGTATTTCTCTCTCGGGGGACTGTGCTGACAATATCATGAGATCCGCAGAACGCGGCTTGTCGGTTTGGCGGCTCTGAGTGGTGTAGTGACCTCAGAAGCTCTGTACAATTCAACAACACAGCTCAAGATGCAAATATCAACGCTTATACCCGCGCTCCTGATACCACTACTCGACGAGGATGTCGCTCAGCTAGAGCAAGAGTATGTCTTCTGATTTGCCGTTCGTGTGACATGTGTTAATTGATCACAAACCACTGCAGAGCAAGCAAAGTGAAGGTACAACCCAACACTTCGCAGATGGGCGAATTCCGTAATCGGCCAGCTATGGAACGACGTGCCGCTTCGATACATCTACACATCGCCGGTGAAGACGGGCCGTCTTCACGGGAAGTCGCAAACGCTGCGATTCGAGCTCTTTCCTATTTGTTCGGGCATTCGAATGGTGGTCAGGCAGCAATATCTATCCAGGCAGCCATTGACTGCTTCAACGATGCGAATACATGGGACAAGACAGACCATTGCTCGTGGTTCGTTGTCCATGCCGCGGAGTGGACGCAGTACCAGTATCGGTACGCGATTCCGACAAGACTCGTCGAATGTCTCATGCAGGATCAGGATACGTCCAAGAACATCTCTCGACCGAAAGCTTTGGCTGCCATGATAACTGCGGTTTTCAACTCACCGATACCCCTGGTGAACCTGTCCACCTCTGACATCATTTCGAGTCTTATAACCGTCGCTCTGAGACGGATATCCAAGGACCCGGATGATGCCCTTTTGCCTGCCCTTGTGCGCGGCGTCTCTTCTCTCGGTACACATGTCTACTACGCGGAACAGATCCAGGACCTCGCCGGAGAACTTATCAGCCGTTTAGTAGCTGTCGAAACGACTGGTCTCCTTGCTGGCGTCAAGTACGACGATAACAAGGCTCGGGTCCAAGCCATTCGCTACCTTCTCGCCGGCTTGCTGGGCCTCATACATTCAGCTGAAGTTCATGACGATGCAGATGCAGAAGGTCAGAAGTCTGGTCCTTCGAGCCCTGTCCTTGGTGGAAGTAGTACGGGGCATGGAAGTACGGAGCCCAAAGGGACTTTGAAAGCGCCACGAAGACGGAACGTTTCACCAGATGTCTGGCAGGACACGATATCCTTGCTTTGCGACAGTGACTATGCAGTACGAGCAGACTACTCTGCCACCCTTGTATCCTATCTGGAGAGAGAGATCCCCAAACTGTGGGATGTAACCGACACAGATGGAGTCAAGCGCATGCGACCTCTCGCTGATGGTCCAGTTCAGCAGGCGAACGTCAACTATACTGTCTTGCATGGCGATAACACTACCCGTCTGCTCAATTCGCTTCACGCGCACCTTTACGTCCTTGCCACCTCTTCTAACCTGGGCTTTCCCCCTGCCAATACCGCCCCATCTTCACGGCATTCAGTGAACGGCGATGTCGCACCCTCGACTGTGGCGACGGACGAGAGTAATTTGCAGGACCTGACGGATGCTGTGCCGCAGATTCGCCGTTCGCTAGCCATACCCAGGACGCGCAAGGTGTCGGTCATGCAGCGTCTACTCCAACATGTACCCTCCAAGCTCACCGCATCGACACCCGTATCTGCGACATTATCAGATTATGGGAACGCACTAGCGGTTGTTACAGCAGTGTTCACTCATCTCCCTGTGCGTGGGCTGTTGACTGGCGTGCCGATGTTGCTGGCCCTAAACTCGGCCATCCAATCGGATGACTCTGAAGCTACCGCACCACGAATAGCTGCTATCAGAGAGCTACTCGTATCTGCGTGGTCCACTCTGGCCAAAGTGTGGGATTGTCCAGAAATCTTGGAGATCATAAATGGGGTAAGTGTTGCCGTTTGACTTTCTAGTATATGGCTAATCAGTCGTTTTCTAGGGTACACCGCCGGAAGTAGAAACAATCCTCCCCCCACTACCGACCTTGGAACCAGGCGAATTCCGCGACCGTTTCACACCCGCGCCCATGCCAGAGACGGTAGCTACGAGCAAAACATATGCGCTACTTGACCCCGAGACTCTCATCCTCGCCATTGTCTCGAACCAGACTGTTCAAGACGCAACAGGTCTCGACCGTCAAGGCCTACTGCGCAAGTTCAGTGTACCATGGTCCGCAGAGTCCGCTTTCCGAGATGGTACGTGCATGTAACCTGTGTTTTGTTTCCATGTGGCTCATATGTGCACTCGAAGCGGTCGAAGCATCGTCCAATAACGGGGACTTCCGTACAGACGCACTCGCACCTTTAGTCAAAGTTCCGCCAGCATTCATGCACATCGACAACCTATCACGAGCCAGTCTCGCCCGGTCAACGCGCGGTGTGGGTGTCACTGACCTGCGTGAAGCATTGGAAGGGCGAAGTAGCATGTCAAACCCGAACCTTCGTGAGACGGCGGGGTCGATATCTACCTTTGACCATACCTCAGCAACGCACGGAGACGCTCTCAAGCTGACACCTGTTCGTTCGAGGACCTCTCAAAGGAATAAGCTAGCGGGGCCGGGAGAGGTCAAGGATGTGTTGAATAAGTTGGGCATTGGGAAGACGAATGGCGTTGGCATGCTTCGCCCTTCTTTCGCTATGAAGAGACCAGAACAACGGTAAGTTCAACCCAATGAGGTGTTTTTCATCCGCGCCTTGCTCATTGCTATCACAGCTCTACCTCGAATCTAGTACCGCCATACAAAACGTAGTGAGACCACCTCGCATGCGTCGAACACTACTTTCTCTCACTTTCGTCTTTATTTTTCTGCTATATCGTTTATTCTGCATATTGGGACATTAGAGGATCCTCGTACACTCATTCTATTGGTTTGTTCTGTTTTCAATCTTTACCTACGTTGTTTATTGTCGGATTCGCGTGCCATTAAGTACGGTAAATCATCTCGGTCACTCCAATGCACCCTGCTATGAAATTTCCGTCATATTATACGATGAAGCCAAAAATGATCACTGCCAGCACGAAGTGAATGAATAAATGATGTCTAGAAACTCAACGACGTCGTGAGCTCTGTATACGCCTCCTCGCTTGCTCCTCCCTCTCCTTCCAGAATGCTATCTCGCTTTGTGCCTTTGGATGGCTGACAGGATGAGCCCCATCGCTCAACACTTGTAACACAGCCTCGGAGAATGTAGCCTGTGCGGTCGCTTTACCGTTGGGGTCAGCAATCTTGTCCGTGTGGTTAGTGACGAGCTTCACAACTTCCTGTCGGAGACGGAGCAAGCTGCGGCCGGTATATGAGTTCAGGATATAACGAGATGAGTTTTTCTCTCTTACTTGTTGAAGATCATGGTCTCCTCCTGCTGACTTGTTAAGCTCACGCAGGAGTTGAACATGACAGCATAACGGTGGCAGATCTAAAGGCGAGCCATCAGTTTATGCGTCTAGGTGACCTGGGCATGAGACTCACGCTCTTCACAGCAGCATCGCTGGTAGTGACTTTCCTGAACATGGAGCCGAGTGTGGTTGCCGAGGTGCCTGCAGTAATTTTGGTGACACTGTTTCTCTGTCGCCACAGTTTCTACTCACCTTCTGCCAGTCTTTTTACTCCGTCGATATGGTCGGCCATACCCTTTTGCCACACAGGCCACATCTTTAATCTGGTTGTGAAGATGAATGTCTCCAGCGGGGTGCAACCTCGCTTTTGAACCTCGAGCATCACATCCTCTGTGAGCCGGATAATCGTTAAAAGCGGGACGGTCGGATGTGGGACCACAGCAGACGTCAAAAACGTCTACCATGCTCGATGTTAGTTTAAGGATAGAATGTAACGAAGGTAGCCCTACCTGACAATATTCCAACACTGGATCAAAAATTTGCTTCCATACCGTGCTCAGAGCACCTAACTCTTCCTTCGCCTCCTTCAATTCCCCGCTTAGTCCAGACGCTATGGAAGCCGATAGTGGTAGCGTCTGCCCGATCACACTGTTTATACTAGTTAACCTAGCTCGAGGCGTCCACCCCACTTCCGAGCCGTTACTTCTCGTATCGTCGAAGTCCGGGCGAGTTGGAGAGCTCATCTGGTCGGGAGAAAGTAGCATCGAGCTTGTCTCGGAATTTTGTTTCGACAGCGCAGGTGGTTGAGGAAGTATCGGAGGCGGTTGAGAAAAGAATGACATGATGAATGTCCACTCTGCTGTTCCGTTGTCGAGAAGGACTAACAGAAGGGAGCGCACAAGAGCTTCAATAGGCTCTTTCTGTAACGAGGTAACATTGGAAAAGACGTAATGTGAGTATCAGCATATTGAACTCACGTGTGTCTTCTGTTCAGCCATGTACGCCAGAACAGGTCCGGGACCGTCTATTCGGGCGTGGGCCAAACGGTCTACTCCAACGTCTGGTTCAGGTCCACCCTCCCCAGCACCAACTACAATCGTCTCGGTGCGTTCCGTAGTTCTAGCCTGCATGTACAATCAGAACAGAGCCGTTGATGAGGATAAGAGAACAATAACCTTGATCCATCCTAGGCTCCTGATGTACCGTCTGAAGCCTGTTTCAAAGTATGTTCGCACCGTGCCGACGTATGCTCTTTGTACCTCGTTGGCAACGTTGGGAGCTTGTCGTTGCAGGAAGACAAACAATGGCCGGTATTTCAAGAAGACGGACGTTTGCAGAACACTGAGGTTGGTCGTCATGCTTGTGCGTATTGGATTTAATAGTGCAAGGAAATGAACGCGAAGTTTCGTTGCGGCCTATAGGAGTCAATACCAAAGGAGTTCAATGAAGTATTCATGGTATACTTACCACTATCCGCAGTCCTTCTGCAACTTCATGGAGATCCCTCGCGGCCTTCACTCTCCCTCGCAGTTTCAACGCTTCCAACCTGCGTTCAAATTCCTGAATGGCTTCTATCCATGGATCACCCACGGATGTGTCAAGAATGATAGTCGCAAGGGGCGGAGGTATGGTGAGATCCACAAGTAAATTGGACAGTGGCTTCTCGATTTTCTACGCGGGTAGTCAGCACAAGCCGCTAGTGTTACTTTGCTTATGACGTACCCTCCTGCTCTTCAATCGGTTGTCAATATCTTTACTGCGATCCTGCAAGTCGGATATCTGACCAGATACCGCTGAGAGGTCCTTTTGGAACGTTGACAGGAACGATTCCAGCGTATCCAGAAGGTTCACGCTGGTCTGTTATGGACATGTTGGCGTGACGCACCATCAAGTTCAAGCCAGAGTACGTACCTGTACTTGCTCATGCAGTTCAACGAATTCCTTCGCGCGTGAGCGGTCTTCTGGTGATGTGCTCAGCAACATTTATATCATCCTCCCGACTAGCTCTTACATGAGATAGGTGGCTGAGTATTGTTGCGTGGGTCTTGTGAATCTGAGGTGGACGCAACGGCTGTGGTGAAAGCACCTGTTATGAACGAAGCTTCGAGCAATTGAGGGTTACAAGACTCACGTTGTTCCGACATTATATGGATATCGCTGGCAGAAGAATAGTGGCAACTATCTAGGTTGTGGTCAACTCGCAGTTAGACACGGCGCGCCCTTCGACGCTAATCCACGTGGCAATGTGATGCGCCTTCAATGATCGTATTTTGAGCCGATCGCATCTTGCGTTCGTCCATTGGCTGCCCACCACACTATTCACCAGGTAAGCAATTTTATTTGGTTTCTGCGATTATGTTCTTGAGATGGATTGATTTGTATCTTGTATCCAGCAATGAGCGCGAACACGTACGAAGTCGCATTATTTGGAGAGTTCTTCGCCAAAGATCTCCCAGGTAAGCATGCCGAATGCTCACACCAGTATTTTACGCTACAAAGCTCTGAAACGTATATGGAACAGCTATAATGAACCGTATCACACTCAATAGCGAGTCGGCGACGAAGATGCACACCCGCGAAATCGTCTTTGAGCCATACGACGCTCAATATCAGCGCGAGTCAGGTACAGAGCCTGTCCTCTTGCGTGCAAAGAAAGAACTTCTTGAACAGGATCCTAAGTGGTACGCACGTATCCTACGTACCAGCTTGTGTCTTTCTAATGCTGTCACAGGATTCTATATTCTTACCTGAGACCAGAGCCGGTTCGCACGCATCCTGAGGCCACCGTACGACCGTGGGCGACATGCCAGGTGGTTGGAGATGCACTCAGTTTCGCATCTGCACTCGGGTACTTGTATGTTCGCGAACTGCAATAGTTCACAATGACGACGCGCTCATTATGACTACTCTAGCCGAAGGTCACAGATTTACAAGAGAGGCTACATCTTCCGTAGGCGGGGCTTGGTTATTCAGATGTTCCAACAAGAGCAGGTATACCTCCAGCTCATTTCTCATTGATTTCGGCCTTGCTGACGAGGCTGAAGGTCGATCCTAGGACGCAAAAACCTTTACCGGCTCAGACGGATACACTGTGGGAAGTAGAGGTGAAGACTGCAACGCCCGTACGCAACACGCAAGAAACCCCACTCGGTCGCTGGATAGATGCTGTACTCGAGGTCCAACTACTCATGAAAGGCCTCCTCGATTTGAGGCGGCAAGATGTCTGATTCATGAAAGAGATCCAAGAATGCCATGAATCAAGCAGGATAACAGAGTTTCGAGTACAACTATACTCCATCATCATCAGAATCACCCCAGTCAACTTCGTCTTCAGCGTCTCCAAGGCCAGCTAACCGTACACCTGCTGCAGGTTCTCGCAATGCGCCCGCTTGTCGAAGCTCCTGCAGCAGCTTAGCCAAAGCTTCGGGGTCATTCCTGGTGGCATCCTGGTCTTCCCCGCCTTCTTCGTCTTCGTCTTCCTCGCCATCATCCGTCTCTCCTTCCGCATCCTCATCCCCAAGCTCATAATCAAATTGACTCTCGAAGGCTTTTCTAGCTTGATCATCGGGCTGTCCGTCGTCTTCGTCGCCGCTTCCCGCATACCCAGACAACAGGTTAAATACGTTCTCCTCCTCCTTACCGTCCTCGGCCCCACTCCCTTCAATTTCACTTCCATAACCACCTAACAAGCCTCCAAGTGCCTTCTTCCCTTCCTTCACACCCATCTTCCGCCGTTTCCGTTTCCTTCCACCATCCAACTCCTCATCCAGATCGCTGTCCCGGAGGACCACAGACCCCTTGTCATCCACGATAACTCCTTCGAAAGAACCATCTTCCCACACCTCGATTGTCGGGTACTCGACAAAGTTCTTGTGCTTCAATGCCTCGGTCAGCGGTGCACCAAAATCAAGTTTGTAGTACGCCTGGCGAGTGACATGGCCCGGCCTCAAACCCGAATGTCCATTATAACGGCCAGACGATATGGACGCGAGCGGATCGAGTTTTGTCTGCATGACGCATGTGGGTTTGACGAACGCATCTGGGTCTTCTGGGTTGGGCTGTACTAGTTCAACAAGCCATTCAGGTAGGGGTTTCTCTTTCTTCTTGGACGCGGACCTCTCGCTGAGGCGTGTGGAGAGGTTAACCATGATTGAACGGTCGAGGCGGTTTCGGTGCGTTAGCATACGCGTGGGTTGCCGGGCGGTAGAGGCGGTAGGGTCGAGAAAGCGTGGAGGGTGGAAGACGAACTCAATTGTGAGCAGAGCAGTTTTAGCACTGGTACTAGTCAGTATGGCGTGGATTGGTTATGTAGAATACACACCTGAAGTCCCATGTAGATTGGTTCAATATTCGTCTCTCCATACCAACAGGTAGCTGATCCATCTCAATGTCCATAAAGTCAAGCTCCATCCTCAGAACATCTCTTTTTGACCTTGTGCCGTCGGCCTTCAGTGTTTGGCCACCTCCGCCACGACCACGACCTCTTCCTCTTCCTCTACCCCTACCGCGTCCTCGATCTCGCGTATTACCACCACTAGCCTGATATCCGCCTGTCACGATTTCCTTGCCCCACTCTCCTACACTCCTACCGACCTCTTCCAGAAAGACATAATCGTCCATCAACGCCATGTAGCCATACTGGTTCATTGGAATGTACGCCGCCTTGTTTCGTATTCCGGAGCATCCTTCGCCTACGGTCTTATGCGCAGTAGAGCATGGTAAAGAGCAGGTCCGTACTTGACATCGTGGGCAGGTGTATATTGCGGTCTTCGTGGTGCAGATTGCACATAACGAAGTGCGAGAGGAGGATGCGGTCAAATTAGTGCTGGTCTCGTGCACGGTGGTAGGATTTGCTGGCAGTTGTGGTAGCGCAGGAGACTGCGCACTTGTCTCCGACATGGCCCTATTTGCAGAGCCGTATGTTGCGTGAAATAATCCCGTATTTTCTGACACCCAGAGTTGTTTTGAAGCCGAGGCGCCAATTATGGACAGGAACTCGATTTCTCTTGCAGAGACGGATCGGCCGGACCGTATTACCGTTGGATGATTGCTCTTATAGGCAACTGCTGTTTTGCTCACGGCCACCACACCGACACACTGCGCTGTTTGGTACCTGGGTAAGACCTTCAAGATGACTATTCCTCAAGATGATTATGTGCCTATCTTGTTCTCACAATACCTCGAGATTGATAGAGGATACATGACTATCTAGGGCCAGCAAGGATTCAACACCGTAGCACCGCTTCACGCCCACCTTCGATCTCCTTCGATTCCTTCAAGATGTTTGCCGGTGTTTCACCCTTCAGCTTAATCTTTCGGAATCCATGAAAATGCTGGCGGTCTCACGTTCCTTCACAACAGACCTATATGGGCGCAGTTCTTCTGCCATTGCTCACTGCCCGCTCCGGCGCTGAGTGTATCTCGGCGGGGGCGATGAGAACTGAAGCAGCGCTCGATCATCATGATCACATCCGCCACGAACCCCTCGTTTTGGTCCGCTCGATATGCTTCAGTTTGTTGAACACCCCAGGAAAGATGATGTGCATCGCTGATTCTGTCGCCAACCCCCAAACATCAAACCTGGAAGCAATGCGCCGAGTCATCACTGGCGGTGTTTGCGATGCGCACTCAAGGCTTTGCTCCGCGCATTCGGAATACTGCTCTAAAGTCCCACATACAGTAAAACACTACTACTCGATATGTGAATACCTTGACTTACTAGCACGCATTCCAGTAGTATATGCTGCTTGAAGCCTATGTGGTGTGTCGCTCCAACCTCTTCAACATCCTGTGCACACAACACAACGGCACCGGTATGCCCCTCAACGAGAGAAGACCCGTCGGTTCCTGAAATTGACTCGTTGTCACGAGATGCAGGCACAGGTTTGTGTAGGCGGCGAGACTCCACGTTTGTGGTGTTTACCAGGCTAAGCGGGCTAGGTTCAAATAACATCAGCGCTGGGCGCCCACTAGCAACGTTATCACGGTGCGTCTCTTATGAACATTCACCCTGGATTGCAATGCATACAGTAGATTGCTGTGTATTTCGAAGTGGTTGCTGGTATATATAGAGGCTGCTCGCGCCCATCTACATCAACTTACAACTCCATCCCGAATACCCCACCCTCGACTCACTCCGAGTCCTACAACACGCATACTTACATACCTCCTTCTCATAATTAAAATGGAGAAGAGCCTCGGTCAAGCATACTCTGATGAACGTGAGTCCCTCCAGTCTCATTAAATGTGCAATGTCACTGACACGCTATTCGTAACACCAGTTATGGCCCGCTGTGCCCAAGGGCAACACGACCCCGAAACAAAGTACGGCGTGTTTGGCATAATAATGGCAGTTATATGTTTCCCCTGTGGTTTGATATGTCTATGGTGAGCATATAGTGCATCGGACACTGTGGTACACTAGAACTCAATGTGTATGTTACTTCTAGCTCGGACAAGAAGAAACGATGCGTCCGTTGCGGTGTCCTATGCCCCTAGAATGTGGCTCTGTTACTCATTCTACTTCACCATTGGCATTGTTTACTCTCACTGTCACCTCTCGTCTTCGTGATCTCCTATTGTATGATTCTTCGACATGCGTACGAAGCAACGGTTCATTAAGTCTGTGTCTCACTTGTATACCCCGGGGAAATAATTTATGTGCTCGTGTCCTTACTGTTTGGAAAAATACAAATGTTCGCCGCCAAGTGCTGGCGGTGCGCCTTGAGCTTGAAGCTTGATCGAGGAACCCGTCGCCCCTTGCGCCCAACTCGCCCGTTTCAAGTTGTTTCACCCCATTATACTCTCGACTTGAATCGACATATCACCCATTCCCGTGAGCGCAGTAAAGGACCAAGGCACCGGAAACTAGCCTCCGTTGATGGCTGCTACTTGGGGGAATACACCAGCCTGAGCACTAGGAGGACTTCGATATATTCGATTGAGACAGACCGTCTGGCCACGTGCAAGTATTACTAAACAGCTACTCCATGGATTGGAAGGCAGAAAACTCATAACACGACCGTCCACAACGATACTTAGGTTGCCCATTTCCGAACAAAGGTTCTGGACCGACGCCCCTGTCATAGATGTCGGATGTAAGAAAGCAAGGAATCACTGCCTTTTTGGACGATCCATCCGCTACGGATGATCGTCTGGATTGATCGCGCGTTATCTCTTGTAGACTCCTATGCTAACAGAGTGGTAGGCAGCCTTGCTGTGCTATAAGATGACTTGTAAATAGCAAGGAGGTGAAGCATCAAACACACATTCCTCGCCTGTCGCATCCTCTGCCGACGCTCTCTCACTTCTCCTCAGCTAACTCCTAGCCTCATCGCTACCACCGTAACAATGGAGAAGAGCATCGGCATGATGTACCAGGAAGACCGTGAGTGCCATAACCGTCTGTCAGCAACCTTCACGACCAAGCAACTCACGTACCCTGCTTCCGTCGCCCTTGCAGTCCTGGCTCGGTGTGCTCACGGCCAGCACGACCCCGAGACAAAGTACGGCATTGTCGGTATCCTGTGCGCTGTACTCTGTTTCCCTTGCGGGTTGATCTGCCTCTGGTGAGCATATTATCATCTCATTCGATTGGCATGAGAACTCACTGCATCGTTCACCAGTGCGGATAAGAAGAGGCGATGTGTGCGTTGCGGTGTCCGATGCCCGTAGCTAGCTTGTCGAAGGTACCAGCAGTCGACATTGTATCCTCGCTCAGACTGTCCTCCCTGGAAATTGATGTCTCGTTCTTTTCTGCTGTAATCGGGTTTATGCCGTCGTATTTATTAGAGGAATGCATATTTCATACCGGAACTTCATCGAAGCTTCATCTCTTGGGTGTCGTCGCTGGTTTGAATGCCGTCGCATGATTACTGAAATCCCAAGAGTTTCGATTGGGTGCAAGAAAAGTAGTTCAAATATACAGCGCTGCCGTGTTCTGATAATATCACAAATAGTCATAAGGCAAGAGGTGGGAGTCATAAGTGTGAGCAAGCTAGGACGTAACGGGCATCAACCGGAAAGGCCAGAGCAGGATAAACGAGCACCACAGACGCAGATACGCGTCTGAGAGAAGCAGTCGTGAAGTCCAAGAGGGTAACCAGGGGGGGAGACGGAAGATAGTGCAATATACAGGACGGATCGAGGGAGGCGAGATGGAATAGACAAGACGTGGGAGTATAGTTGTCTCATTGTTCCGGGACGGCACCGCCGTTCCCTGCTGCTCCGGGTATATGTGTTGGAGGAGCGATAGGTTGGTCGGGCGTCATCATAGCTGTTCTGAGCCTCGTCAACATGCCCCTGTACCACTCCTGATCTCCCGTGCCGCTCTTATCCTGGTCCTCAGTGATCGTAATGAGGCCCTGCAGCTCCTTACGCCACATTGCCGCCCAGTCAACTTGGCCATGTTCGTCGAACTCGAGAGTCTCATTCGGGTAGAGAGGCGGATATCGCATGGCTGCATAGTTGGCGAATGCTGGGTCAAAGCTGTTAATATGAAGAAAACAGTCAACATTTGTGGATGCTTGGGCGCGAGAAGGGGTACTCACGTGCCATAAGGCTGGGGAAATCCTGGGGGAGGCACAGGTGGTCTTCCACTGGGGCCAGCTTCATTAGGTACAATCGCTGGTGCAGCAAAGTTCTGCTCCTGGAACTGCTGGTCTCCCTGTGGGTAATCAATGTCTTCCGGCTGACCCTCTCCTGGCTCTCCCTGCTGGTCAGATTGGGACTGCGAACGTCCCTTGCCTTTCGGCTTCTTCTTCCGTACGCGATGAACACCCGTTCGTGGGTCGACATTATCGTTCACAGTCCAATACGATCCCTTGCCACGGTCGGTCAATGGTCGGGGGACTTTCTCGAAGCAGGGGTTGAGGGAGAGATTGTGGCGAACAGAGTTCTGTCATAATACCATCAATATATCGCTTTCTGTCTGAGAGAACTTGACGTACCTTCCAGCCGGGAGGTGCTGTCCTGAAGTAAGGAAACTGTGGTTATAAATTAGAACGATACATTGGAGCATCTTGGCGTTGCAACTCACCCTCGATTCGATCGCGTAGTATATATCCTCCAGCAGCAACTTCTGGTTCGGAGCACCCTTGATAGCATACCTAGGTCGCGTTCAGCATCCTCTCGAAGACCCAGACGCGTCCTAACAGAATACATACCGAATCAGAGTGGAATAAGGATAGAACGGCTTGCTTCCCGGCGGCCCATCTCGCAGAGAATCAAGATTAATAGGCAGCCCTCCCGAAAGGTCTCCAGGTGTCTCCGGGTAGTAAGTGTTTATATTCTGCAGCGGAGTGATCTGCTGCTGGTGAGCCTGAGGAGGCATCATCTCCTGCGGCATCACCGTTGGCGGCTGCTGCGCCATATTGAAGAATTCCTGTTGGGACGTCGTAGTGGCCAACTTTCGCGTATACAATGCACCGAGGCGGGATTATGGGCGTCGAGCTCGTCGACTTCGGGAGACGGGAGTGCAGGGGAGGTGGAGTCGAGATGTTGGAAGACGGGCAGAGAGCAATGTCCAAACCGGGGGAGCTGCTTACGTCAGCCGTGAGAAATGTGATGCTTGGCTCGCGCACGGGCCACGCTGGACGCGCGGTCGCTGAGCTGGACGACCTCGAACCATGGTTTGTCGTCGTCGTTGGGCGGGGACGAACGCGGGGCGGGAGGTGGTGGTGGGAGAAGACGAGCGAGGGTTTGTTTGGTGAGGTTGCTCTAAACACACTCATACAGCGTCCAAATTACCGAAAACCAGAGAAAACAAATTTGACCGTCGCAAGCACAAGAACACAACACCAAACTACGCCAAAATCACCCCTCCACCCGCAGGCCTTTTTCGCACGGCGACTCATGCTCGGGTACACCGACAACGACTACGAGGCGTGTTTGCAGTCCGTCTGTGTACGGGGGAAATAATAGCTCACTAAAAGTGTAATTTCAAGGAGGGAGTTTGATTTCTAGACCAGCATGCTCAGCGGCTGCTTGTCACTTGCTCCCATCACGCACAACGTGCCATGGATGGGTCTCCAAGTTGGTTGGGTGCGTACTCTAGACACTGTCAAGTATTCAGGCCTACTCACAATACATATAGTATCATCTGTTTCCTAAACCATAGCTTGATCTTATATCATTTCATAACCATCTCTTTCTGCCGACCTCTATCCGCACTAAGTAGTGACTAAAGGCCCCGAAGGTGGAATCGCTCTTGAGCAGCTTACAAAACTCGCCCATATGCTTGCTGACACCACAGCAGCGAGTAACCCACGAAAGAGCAAAAGTGCGCGATTTGGGACCAGCTATGTGGACGATGTCATGGAATCTGCGTCCTGCTCCTCTGGTTCAGTCTTACCGTTACTTCCTCACCTCACTCAAGGCTGTAGGGAGGGATACGCCAACAGCATGCGGTCTCCAACCGTACTTCAGCTTCATTCACTTCATTCACGACATGAGTGGTAGCCTCAACTCACACACACAATTCGAACTGCTTATCCCTCTCATCCCTCACCTTATGCACACAGCTCCAAACTCGGTATCGAAAAGCGCACAGAATCTACCACCTCAATCTCCAGGAGAAAACCTTCTTTCGCTCACATTCAAGTCCCTGAGCCCGCGATCCAATCGTTCTTAAAAGGTTAAATGCAAAAGACAAGGAATCAGGTCTCACGCCAGAAGACTTGGCATTGCGAGCATATGGTCGACGACGTGAGTGCACATTCAATAGGATATGCTCAAGTGCAAAGTGCTGATATGTCCTCGGCGATGAAGATGTAGAGCCCTGCGGTGGCAATCTACAACAAGGTCTTGGGAGGTATGTATGGATAACCCAAAATACATCTCTTAGCTTTCGCAATCAGAAGGCAAGATACAGCTTCTATTCGAGAAACTCAACACTGAAGATCGGCTTCCTCCTTTATAGAATTTCATAACATCAAGAAGCTCAAGTCGGACACCATACGAGTGGATGTCTATCTGCGAGTACTATCTTATCAGAGGTCTGAGGTCGGCCTCTCCCATGCAAACATCTCCGATCACAGAGGCCGAATCACGTCGTGGAAGTGGAAGTGCGGGTGCCCGTTTGCTCGGAACACGGGATGAAGATAGTCGTGTCATGATATCCCCTGGCGTACAGTAGTCTTCCTAATACGAGTGGCCTCTCTAGCTATGGGCGTCTTACAAGACCTGGTCGCCCAACAAGAATCCTCACGCACTCGCATAGAGAGCCCTGCTACAGTATGGCTCACGCCATACGAACTAACCACAGAGCACCTTAATCTCGGACTCTCGGTTCACCCCGGATCCATCTCTCTGTTCATATATATGAAGGGACGCCATGTACATGCATTCATAACGCTTCCGAGGGACCGACCTTCCGAACCACAGTGAGTTCAAATGCTTAATCTATGTGCCTATTCATCTATGTATGTATCTCATGTTGAGTGGCAGATGCTAATACTTACGATCGATCTACTATTGCTCAGGGATTATAGGTTTATCGTCTCGGTTGTATGCGATGATTACAGGGTTCGCTGTATGCCGTAGGAAACTGGTATGGTGGATTGATGACAGGCGCATAGTAAGGATCAATGCGTGCTGACTACGACGGGAAGAGGCAAAGGAAGGAGGGAAGAAGAGATGGAAAGTGACCGACCGGTTACTCGTCCCGACCTATTCATATATGCGGACGGAAGGGGAGGCCGCCAGGCTATCAGACGGTTCAATGCCCTTCGCGTAGGTACTTCATGCAGCTACTTGGGTTGGAACGAGTGAATGGGCACGTTCGTGTAGAAGCTTTTCGTCGTGGGACGGGTCATAGGATTACTAAGACTGTAATTAATCGAAATGTGCTCGGGCTATCTTTCCTCACTGTACATTGGACGTTCTAAATCATCTTGTAAAAACTTGCTTGACTACAGCTTTACGGCGACTGTTATATCTGAAGGTAAATTATAAACTCTGCACAAGTCAATATTCGAACTTATTCAAACCCGACGTGCAGGCGTCTATCCCACGTGGCTTCAATATACGAACGCGCTGTGAGCGCGTCACGACCGACAATATTCACGCTCACTCACACAATGTCCACCCACCCAGACGTCTCCGAGGACCTCAACGACCCTTCAAAACCACGCCAAATCCGCCTGAACATCCCCTCGCGATTTTACCTCCTCCCCGGCTCCGCCATCCTCCTAGGCCTAACCCTCGGCTTCGTACGCGGCTCACGAACCGCCTCGCTCCGATTCCTCGCAGAGAACGTGCACCGACCGCCGACGACGGTGCAGGGATGGTATTTTTATAACAAGACGAAGAATTATAGGGTGCTTATGGGTGGGCTGAAGGAGGCGGGTGTGGAGGCTGCGAAGTTGGGGACGACGGCGGCGGGGTGGGTGTGTTTTGAGGAGGGCATGGGGAGGTTGGAGGAGCGGTGGGCGTTGGCGGGTGAGGTGAAGGAGGTCGTGGCTGGTGTTGGGACTGCCGCTGTATTTTCTCTTGCTTGTAAGTGATTGAATATCTTGTCGCTTTACTTACTTTTTGTTGCCACTCGCTGTCTATGTACTGTTATACTGATTACATTTTTCTAGATCGTCTACCACGGAAAGCTATTTCTCGCACGCTGCTGCTTGGAGTTATGGTTGGCGGTGCAATGCGTGGGCTGCGCTGGAGTCAGGAACATTTGCGGGAGCACGCACAGGCGCGTGCGGCAGATCTAGAAGCAGCGGCCGCGGAAGGACGTGCGGAGGTGATCGAAGATATCAAGGAAGTGTCGGAGACGCTATCAAAGTAAAGCTCTGGAAGAGTGCCTATAGCAGTGACTGAGTGAATGGTGGAATGCACGAGGCCCAGGCAATCGACTCCGAGCTCTACTTACAGGAGTCCAGGACCGAAGACACCGGGAGCCCTTGAAGTTTGGTGGCCTGCGATTGCTGAATGCTATTGGGCAGCAGGGGGCTGGAGATGAAAAGAGAGCGATTGGCTTTCCCCAGAAACGATCTAGCGCGTGTGCGGTGGGTGCTTCGAGTGTGGCGGCCTATGAAGAATATAGCTCATCTCGGAGAGGCGCCGAGGTGTTTGCGCAATTGGCGAGAGTGTTGGTGGCTACGGACCAGCAGCCGACGTCGAGTGCATAGAGAGTACACAGGCATCATTGTTATCTAGCGTACTGTATGCAATAAATAGAGGGAGTTGCACGACGACGCCCCTTCATTCCCCCTCAGAGGTCGGCAGCAGATAGATAATGGCTGTGACGCTGTGCGGAGTTGAGGCCATTCAGGGTGAGCCGGATGAGAAAGAGGGTGGTCGAGTCGTCATCTGCGACCCCTCTAGACAGCAACCTTCAGGGCGTGTTCGACATCCATCAACAAGTGGAGACAAGGCCGAGAGTGAGAAGGAAATTTGTGGAGACTGGCTCACAACCGATAATAATCGCCCTCAGACCCCCTCTCGCCCTCTTCTCCGACTACCACCACCATCATACCACCATCCCCTCCTCCGCCTCCTTCCACTGCCGCCATCGCAGCACCGCCGCCCCCGCCGTCGGGATCGTGCATACCTCCTCACCATGCTCAAGTTTTGGCCCTCGTCCCCTGTCGATCTCACGCCCAGGGCTGGTCCAAATGGCCAGGAACGCCAGAACCCGTTCGATAACATGCAGCCCTTCTCTTCTGCCCACTCGAGGCAGAACTCCTCCTCCCTCGGCGCACAGACTCCCACGGGAGGTGCCCCGACCTACGCCCACCAACTCTTGAACGCCTCCCATCACCTGCTCTCGCCTTCAATCTCCGCTCCCACGACCATAACACCAGAGCCCTCCCTACCGCCCGCACTGGATGGCCCAGATCCACAGCAACAATATTTTCACCAGATGCCCTTGACGCCAGGCGGAAGCTTTGCTCAGCCCACAACAAGCCTCTCTCTCCATGCTCCCGTCTTCAAGATGCAGCCTCCCCCTCCCCCCAAGCGAACCAACACCGCGACCACCTCCACACAACTCAATGGCTCTGCAAACGGCAATAACGCTATTCAACTCAATCAGCCCGGCCATCAGGCACCATCGGGCCTTGCCAAGTCGGCATCTGCCTCCTCCTCTACCTCTGCAAACGGCTCCTCCACGCACACCTCTTCGACCACCTCTTCGTTGAACGGCAACAGTGGTCCTTCGAGAGGACAGATCCATGTCAAGCTCATCGGCGCTCGTGGCCTCAATGTGCGCTCATCGAAAGCCCGGCCGTACGTCGTGGTCCAGTTCGAGCAGAACGAGTTCGTCTCTCGGGATCCCACCGAAGAGACGGACAAGGAGATCAAGGGGGTCGCTACCAATCTCTCAAGAAACTCGTCGTCGACCGCACTCTCTCAGCTGGCGCAACAGCAGCCCTCAAACGCTCTGTCCGTTCTCGAAGCCATCAGCAGCAAGCTCAACAATGGACGCAGCCGTGCGGACAGCTCGAGCACCCGTGGGTCCTCCAGCAAGGAGCATACACCCAGCTCGTCGCTAGGTTCTGGGAAGGGCGGCATCGCGAGCGTGTTTGGCTCAAGGATATCGGCACACAACCCCGTGTGGAAACACGAGGTGTCTTTGTAAGTTCCGGAAATTTGTTTTCTCTCGTATGTCGCCGTGAGGACGCACTGCCTCTCGGTGACAAACGAGGGAACTTTTCGACACGTTGTGCTGACGTGTGCCTTGTGCAGCGACGTCACCTCAGAAGAGTCCGCTATTACCTTTAACATATACGATCGCGCCGTTAACGACCTTGGTTTCTTGGGCACTATACAAATCAAGCCTGTACTTGTGCATGACTATACGGTTGACCAGTGGTACAAGTGCGTGCGCTCTACTATCCCGCTGTTGAATATAGCTGACGAATTGCTTTCCGCTTTTCCCGCCTGTTCTGTTCCTCCCGCCCCCCTCTGCGAAAAATGCGCGGCTTCAAATCTTTTCCCGCCACGAAAATGAACTCTCCTCTCCACCAACGCTGCGCAGACTGCGGCCGTACGAGAATGAGCCCGTCACCGGTGAGATGCGCGTGCAGATCACGTTCGAGGCGTACAAGGTAAGCACCCGTCCCGCAATTCATCTTCATCCATCCAATTTCCCTCCCTCCCTATCAATCTTCGTCTTCGTCCTCGCGCCTTCCTTTGCCCTTTACTACTATCCCCACACATTTTCCTTTTACGCATTTCACATCCCATACTTGCGCATTCATTTACCCCGCATCCGCATCGGGGACCTGACGTGTCGTTATGGGATTACGGCACGTCGACGTCCGCTCCGGCGCAGTTGGCTTCCCCACAAAGTCGCACGATGCTGGCCTCGGACCACGGAACGGTCAGCGTCCGAGCGAGGTGGGGTCGATGGCTCATGTGACAGTCCAGGATTGCGCGTTGTTTGCTAGTGGCCCACCGCCTTTTTCCACTTTTTTGACTGCCCTTGATGTTTCATTTCTGCTTGTTTGCGCCTCTATTGCTGTTTGCTGATTATCTGTGTCTCCTTTTTTACGCCTCCTCACCGCTACCATTGAACTTTGCAACCGCTCTGGAACCGATTCTACTCTCCCTAATGGACCCCACACCACCCTCTCCGGTCCGAACTTCCCATCACTATGACAATTCCTGGCATTTGTATGGGTATGGCTCTGACACCAACAGAACAAACGCGCATTGACACCGCGAGACTTCGAGTTCCTCAAGCTCATCGGTCGCGGCACCTTCGGACGTGTATTCCAAGTACGGAAGAAAGACACCAAGCGTATCTACGCCATGAAAGTGCTTTCCAAACGCGAAATCGTCGCCAAGAAAGAAGTCGCGCACACCATTGGCGAGCGCAAGATCTTGCAACGGTCGCTGGAGTCTCCGTTCCTCGTCGGTTTGAAGTTTTCGTTCCAGACGGATACGGATCTGTATCTGGTGACGGACTTTAAGAGTGGAGGGGAGTTGTTCTGGCATTTGCAGAAGGAGACGAGGTTTACGGAGGAGAGGGCGAGGTTCTATGTGGCGGAGCTTGTGTTGGCGTTGGAGCATCTGCACAAGTATGATATCGTGTATCGGTGAGTGGTACTTTTGTTTCGTAAATTCGGTGGATATTGACTGTGGTTGTTCTAGTGATCTCAAACCAGAGAATATCCTCCTCGATGCCACAGGCCACGTTGCCCTCTGCGACTTTGGACTGTCTAAACCCGATCTACGTTCTGACGAATTGACCAACACGTTCTGTGGCACCACAGAGTACCTCGCTCCCGAGGTTCTCCTCGACGAACACGGATACTCGAAGCTTGTGGACTTTTGGAGTCTGGGTGTATTGCTGTTTGAGATGTGCTGTGGATGGAGTCCGTTCTACGCGGAGGACACGCAGACGATGTACAAGAACATCTGCTTTGGGAAGATCAGGTTCCCGAAGGGGGTCATCGGGGAGGAAGGGAAGCAGTTCGTCAAGGGAGTGAGTGCTTCGATTCTCTCATGACGTATCGAGGATGTATTCTGACTACGGTGTTCCTGTTCTCGCAGCTACTCAATCGTAATCCGAAACACCGTCTCGGTGCCCAGCGAGATGCTGCTGAACTCAAGGAGCACCCGTTCTTCGCCTCTATTGACTGGAAGGCGCTTGCACTTAAGCAAGTCACTCCTCCATTTAAGCCTATCGTCGAGTCGGACGAGTCAGTAGATAACTTTGACTCGGAGTTTACCACTGCGGATGTCCGTGACGTAGGTCCGGACGACCTGTTCGATGACGAGGACCCATCGGAAGATTGGGTGGCGCTCTCGCAAAGTCAGTCTGTGTTGCACACGCCCAACGGCCCCTTGGGCTCGGATAGACCACCGACTAGCGCGCAACACGCTGCTGTCCACATGCCGAATCCTCCTCCGTCCGCACCAGCTACCAACGGAAGCGACTCGTCAGCGAAGGGTATCGACATCGTGGCAAAGAAGAAGAAGAAGCGGGATGTCGCGCAGAGTCCGCTGACGAACAGTATGCAGGAGAACTTTAGGGGGTTCACGTATTCCGGAGAGGCAGAGTCGGTGGTGCCGGATGGGGCTGCAGGGATTTTGAAGGAGGACGGCGAGCTTGGCTTGGATGGAGATGACGAGCATATTGACGGCTTTGATGTGGACGATGAGGAAGGCCTTGTGGGGAGATATGCGAATAAGAGAAGAGGAGATGGGTTGGATGATGAATTCTGAACACTCGGCTGAGGAATTTCTTTGGCTCTCTCAACTTCTCTGCTCTACGCGACACCCCTACCGCTGTTTCTCCCCGCTTCTCGTTTTCCAGGTCGCCCGCATATGCAAGCTCCAGGTGCTCACAACCAACCTATCATTATTTCGGTCCACCTCACTCGGCTCGGCTCGACTCGACTCGGTCTCTCACCACGAACAATCCACGTCCCTTGCACGTTGTATAATCATATTCCACTCATACTCACAAGCAATTGTATTATCATCATTCACCACCGCGGTCGAGGATCTTATGCCCTCATGATCACGTATATAACGGCTTTACGTACTCTATTTTCCCCCTTGCCTTATTTCGTCTGTTTTCCTCTCCTTTCGTCGTGTTTGTGTCTTGGGCCGGTACAATGCAGAAGTGATATAAATGTCTGTAGATTACTTGTAGAATTAATGTTTCTCGTTTATCTCAGGAACGTCGCTTTGTGTGATTGCGAGTCTTGGACCGGCCATGAAACTTCAAGAATTGTGGTACGTCGTGAAGCCATACGTATGTGAGTCCCAATAATTCTCTGTTCGAGCGTCGATAATATACCCAATAAATACAAGAAACGTCTCTAGGTCTACACAAGACCGTAAGGTATGGAAAGTAGCCCCACGCATCGCGAGGGCATCTAAAGTCGTTCCGAGAGGACTGTTGGCAGTCATCGTTGCGCGAACGTTACCAATCATTCAACGTCTTCTTCCCGTCAGCTCGTGTCAAGTTCATACCTCCTCTGAGCAGCTCAGGAATGACCTTGCCGCCGAGGATAGTATCGCGGACGACGGCCTCGGTATGATGTGGCGTGACTCGGCCGTACCAGATACTGGCACCAGTTGGGGTATATATCTGCGATAGCAGTCTGTCAATAACCTTGCCCATCTATCGTTTCACCCCAGGTACATGGGAGGGAAGCTACTCACAATGACGTTCCCTGAAAACTTGTGTCCTCCAATATGTGATACCTTGAGGATGAGCGCACGCTTGGACTGGGCTGCGTCTTTCAGTTGCGCGAGGTATGCGGCTTCGGCGTCGTCATTATCTGACGGCTTGTGCTCAAGGTCATGCTCGGACAGTTGGGTGTGGACTTCCCAGTCGTTCCGCTCAAGGGCAACGGAGAGTCCGTGCTCGAGTTTAGGGGCGGCAATGTGACAGCGGTTGTCCCTCTTCTTATGTGAACCTGGGTCGAATACATAACAGTCAGAGGATGGTTGAAGAAGAGAATGAAGGGAAATTTCACAAAGGAGAATTACGCAGGCATATGGCAGGACATGTGAGATCTTCTCCGTCCCCTTCTCTGCAAGTACATCCTGCCAAAATGCCTTCGCGCCGTCGCTGCTCCTCTCCACCTCCGCCACGACCTTGTAGTCTGGTAGCACAAGGACGGTGTCCTTATTCTGGTCCTCGGAGATGGTATGATGGCTTCCATTAAGGACAGTAGTCTTCTTTGCTTCTGCTGTAGAGTGCACACCAGGAATGTGCTTCTCTTGCGGGTGCTGGAGATGAGGAGGGAGGTGCGTGCTGTGAGAGGAGGTGGCGTCCAGGTAATGTGCGCCCGAGCCCGAGACCGACGTAACGTCATGGGCCCAATCAGCTTTCCCGGTTGACACAACGAGCTATCCGAGGTTCGTCGTTCAGTTTCAGGGTTTACTGGAAGACCTTGGCATGGATCGGACGTACCTGTCTTGCGTAAGGCTTCATAGAGCCTAGCATTTGAGTCTCCATGTCTACGTCGAATCGGGCGGGGTACTCGTCGTGCCCTTCGTCGCACGGATCTGCGCATGCTCTGCAGGGGTCTTCGGCTACTGGAACCTGACCTTCCTTGAGTATGGCTGCCGTTGCATCGGCGTCGGTATTGTGCCTAAGCACTGCTGCTTTAACGGAGCGCAATGAAGCGAACATTGTGGGTATTGTCGTTAAGGAGGATAGGAGAGGCTACCGTGGGTATATGCAGCGAGGTGGTTGAACGACGAGGGGGTGGTGTGTGGAGGCGACATGGACGGTCGACTTTATACGTCCGAGAAAGCGGCCGCCACCAAATAATGCTTCAGGGACAATTTTACTATGCGACTATGCGCCGCAGTAGTACTATCTGATAAGATTCGGCGGTAGCACTTTATTTTTGGTTCCATAATGTCATCCCATCCACAAATCACAACATTGTCATACCAGTCAAAATTCAGACATAATTCAGGAACTTGCTTGCAGCCTCGACCATAAGAATATGCAGAGAGAGATGTATACGGCGTGACTACTGGTACATTTTGAGGTGCAGCATACTGCTGACTAAGGAGTGATTACTAAGGAGATACAATGAATAAGTGCTGACGCGTACGACGTGCAGCGACGGCCACGGCTATCTGCCATGACGAAACGAAGAACCCACAAAAACGATCCGTTAGCGCACCTCTAAAGATACCGCGATGCCCATAGAAGCGAGCTCCGCACAGAGATATCTGAACACGAATGGAATGGCGACGATGTCCAAATCAGCGCCCTTCGTGGCCGCTCCCAGCACATGAGACGACGATATCGCCACCCGCAGGCCGTTCTGACCAACATTCTGACCGGTAGCAAGTGCTTTCCTCTGCCTCTCGTCTTCTTCCTCCGCCGCTGCCCGACATGATCTACAGTACTCGCCGCCCGGTCCCGTAGGCTTGAGTTGTCCCGACAATCCAACAGTCATCTCACCAAGGCTTACGTTGTCGTAACCAAGCGAGATCAGACTACCACACGTTCTGCAGACCCATGCGGTGGAGTAATCCGAACAGTTCATGAGTCGATCTTGCAGCAGGAACGATGTTCCATGGGCAATGAGAGCGTCACGCTCCATCTCTCCGAAACGTATACCACCGGCACGTTTGCGACCCTATTCAGCACGAAGTCAGAAAACTGAACCGCAGTTCGATAATCGTGGAGTCATCTTACCTTCACTGGCTGTCGAGTCACTGGATCAACAGGGCCTGTCGTTCTGACTTGGAACTTGTCCAACACCATGTGCCGCAGTCGCTGATAGTAGACGACACCAAAGTAGATGTCTGCAGCGAACTCCTGGCCCGTGATGCCCGAGTACATCGGCTCGTTCCCGTAGTAGTTGTACCCCGCGGCTTTCAGCTGTTCACCAAAGTAGTCGACTGCGGTGTCATCTTCAGTGAACTGGAAGGGTGTGGCGTCTTGAGCTATGCCGTGCATCGCGCCAGCTTTACCGGCCATACTCTCGACTAACATGCCGATAGTCATTCGACTGGGGAAAGCGTGAGGATTGATTATGACGTCGGGCTGCATACCGCTCTCGGAGAACGGCATGTCGACCATGGGCCACTTCTGCGAGCAGACACCCTTCTGACCGTGACGAGAGGAGAACTTGTCACCAATAACGGGTGCACGAGTGATACGAAGGGTGATGTGGATCTTCTGCAGCTCCGAGTCACCAGCATCGTTTCCTATTACGAGAATGAGGCCTATTCAAATAGATGAGAAAAAGTAGCCTTAACGCACCGAGAAGACGGACAGTGTCGACGTAGGCAATTTCGTCGCCCTTGTACTTCACAAACTTTGTCCTGCCCGTAACGTCATCCACATACGCAGCAAGAGGCTCTCCTGGTGATATTCTACCTCCAACGAAGGGAAGTCCATCGAAGTCGATGAAGTCGCAGCAGGTATGCCTCCGATCGCCTTCCGTCTTGATGTCGTACCCAAAGCCAAAGTGCAAGGTAGGCGTAGACGAAGACTGTGCTCTACCTTGCAGGTCCTTCAGATCAACAATCTGAGACTTGTAGATGGTTCCGTAACCAAATCCGCGCTCGTGTGCAGATTTGTTCAGGATCATGGCGTCCTCCATGTCGTAGCCGGTGTAGGAGATGACCGCGACGATAGCATTGGTGCCATTGGGGAAAGAGTCCATACCATACGTGTTGTGCAGGTTCGGGCGGACGATAGGGCTCTGGCCGGTTTGAAGGCGGTAGAGCTTGTTATCCGTACGATGTCGAAGTGCTGTGGCTGGTGTACCCATACTCTGCTTGCCCATCTGTACGTTCAACGACATTAGCACTGTTTCGTGTGTGAGAGTAAATCAGTGGCGTACCTGACATTGATAGATATTACGGGGGCTCTGCGAGTAACGTGAGCACGGACAACGCAGCAGTGACCGCCGCACAAATATAACATACCTGATTGAAGTCCGAGAACGGCGTCAAGTTGGCCAATATCGACAAGAAGTTCGTAGGTGAATGCTCCACATGAGTCGACACGCCCTTCTCGATCTCCTCCGGCGTACAAGCAACATCCATGTACACCTGCTCAAACGACCCAATCTGGTCGTCCTTGCCATTCGCCAAATACTTCACAGGACGCATCATGCGTGCTCTCGACGCAAACAAGAACAGTCCAGGGTATTGGCCTCCATGCGACACAGGTACAAAGCCGATCTCAAGGTCCAAGGGGATGTTATTCTTGCCTTCGGTTTTCCAAAGACGAAGCGTTCTGGCCATTTGCTGAAGAGTAGCTTGAGGCGCCCACCCAATTACCCTGCCATCCAACTGTATACAGAGGTTCTTGCGGCCGTCGACCTTGGGACTGAAGGCCTGTGTCATGCCGAGTGCGACGAGAAGGGAGGGGATGTGGGCGACAGCGAGAGGTTGTGTGACGATGCGGCACGTTCGGGAAAGATGGTTGAGGAGACCGCAAGGGGAGCCATCAGGTGTGTGTACAGGGCAGAGGAAACCTATGCACATATTATATCGTAAATCAATGATGTGAGTACATCTGTATTGGAATTGAAACGCACCCCAGGCTTCAGGAAGCAACTTTCGGACAGTCGTAGTCTTCAGCTCGGCGAAGAAAGCACCACGATGTATGGACCGGAAGTGACTGATGTATCGTAGCCAGTTGAGTTTCTCTGCCACAATGGTGAAGCCAGAAGCTTGCTGTAGGTCAAGCCCGGACGGCGATACAAGGTTTCCTGTGGCGAGGAAATTTGATAGTCTTGCACCTATGTCGTAATTGGTCTTGGCCAGCATCTTCTTGATGTAACGCTCTGGAACGCGTATTGTTTAGTGGGTCTTCAGGATGTTTACTTTGAACTTACTGTCGAAGAAGTCAACGGACGGCTCTCCTCGCTCTACATCAATAGCTATACTGCGACGGAAGTTCGTCAAAGCTTCGTCCAACTTCTCCTTGATGATCATGCCGTAAAGAGTGCCGGGGAGGAGAACCTCTTGGTGTTGAGGAGAGTCAGGGTTATCGACACAACATGAACCAGAAACGACGGCAAACAATTTCCTGAGCATGAAGCTACGAAGATCGTTCTGTCAATATGCGTTGAGTTCGGGAGTATGGAAGCGACGTACAGTAGCATCCGGAATTTATCTCTGGGAGAATCTAGGTGCACGAGCACAAGCTTCTCGATGAGCCAAATACCGAGAGCCTTGTTCGTCCAGTCTTCTGGCAGCCCGAGGACTACTCGGAACTTGTCACCAAGATACTCCAGGCACTGATCACCAGTATAGAGACTGTACATCTTGAAGCTTCTCAACAGCAACTCGACTCGGTCTGTCAAGAATGTATCGTCGTACTCCTGCATCATTACGCCCTCAAAGATTTCCTTGTCTGAAGCTCCGACGAGTGCTTTGAGAATGAGCATGATAGGGATCACGTACTCCTGTTTTCTCCAGCTAAAACGAAGCATGGCTGAACCGTTTGAGAGATAATGCAAGGTGTTAGTGACGCTCGTCTGGTCCTCGCGGACACAACGAATCTGGACGGCCTGAGGGGTATAGGAAGGGCCGCGGTTGGTGAATGAGGGGCGAATAAGAGAGATGACATGGTTTCGGCGGGGTAGGATAAGATAACGAATAAGACGTTCGTTTCCGTTGATGATAAAGTAGCCTCCGAACTCTTCTGGTTCTTCGTGGTGGCGTACGAGTTGGAGGGAAGACATATCGCGAAGATTGCAACGCACAGACTGTTAAATTGATGTTTGAGGCTGAAATTGGAAGAGAGTTTTGGTATACGTACGCGAACCATGATAGGAACTAAGCCACAGTCGCGATGCTCTGTTTCTATAGGGCCGTCATTTATTCGCCAGCATATCTTGGCCATCATACGCCCCCGATAGGAGGTTAATCGTTCACGTGCCTAGAGAGTGCGTGAGTATAACAAGGACCGCATGCTATACGAACTCGCATATGTGAGCCACAGCACTCCGGTAGTAAACTAACCTCGGTCGGGAATACTTTGCGCTCCTTAGCAGTCTGCGCTTTGTCAGAAACCATTGGCCGAGCTATCGAGACTCCCTCGTACCACACTATAAGCAAGTATATAAACTTCTCTACGGACCACATGTGAAAGAGTGCACGCACTGGTTAGTCTGTTACCCCAACCCCGCTGCCCGCTCTCCGATCCTATGTCTCCTTTGCCGTCGAACACTACACGCTCGCCAATGCCTTGGATTCCAAGAGTAAGCAGACCACTACCATCTCCATCTCCGCGTGGTAATTTCGAGTCGTCGAATAACGCATTGAAGGATTCTAGTATGGGTGTAACGAATTCATTTAAGATCGGTACGGCATGCCCATCCTTTGGCGGGTTCTTGAAGTTGCTCTCTCGTCGCAAAGTATCAAACGTTGACTGAGGTGTTCGAGAGCTTCCGTCGGGCATTTTGATGCGCTGCACCAGGTTGCAGAGACCGTTGTGACCGACGGCAAAGAAAAGGGCGGGATGGTGATCTCAGACGTCTCAGACACTAAAATTATTGCAGGGTTTGACAGGCGCCCAACGCGACGCGGATTCAGACTCCGACAAAGTCCGCTTAAACGCGTCAAGGACATCGCAGGCTTGGACTGTTCCTCCATCCGCGACCACGACGATAAACGACCGACAAACGATGTTCGGGGGTAGCAACGTAACATCGACGTGGGGTCAGCCTCAGCAGAATCAGCAGCAGCAACAGCAGCCAGGCACCTCAACGTTCGGCCAGCCAGCAGGGACGTCTGCGTTTGGAACTGCCAATGGTAAGTCTACCAATCAACCTCCATTTCGCGCGCCCTTCTAACATGTCACGCAGCATTCGGGGCAGGCGGCGCTTTTGGTCAACCACAACAACCTCAGCAGCAGCAGCCGTCAACAAATCCCATGTTTGGTGGCCTTGGCGGCACCACTAACACAGCTACCCCTGGAACCACTGGATTCGGTGCGTGGCGTGCTCATCGAGGAGAAGTTGAGACCGACTCACTATTATTTAGGTGGATTCGGGACAAATACCAATACCGCAGCTACTGGTAACAGTATGTTCGGGGCCCCAAAACCCACCACTGGATTTGGAGGCTTCGGCACTACAACAGGGACGACGTCTGCTTTTGGAGGAGGAGGCACAGGGGCCTTTGGTGGTGCACCGACGGGCACGAATACCACAGGAGGAGGCATCTTCGGTGCACAACCCACCAATAACACTACGAGTGCGTTCGGAGGGACGGGAACTGGGTTATTTGGAGCGAAGCCTGCAACCGGATTCGGTGCGGCGACAAGCAGTGCGTTCATCTTTTTATCTGGTTCCGGAGCAGGATTGACCTAACCTTACAGCAAATTCTACCACGGGAACTTATGATACCGTCGCACCAGTAACCACGGGCACCTCCAATCCCCCATATGCCGTCTTCACTGAAAAGGATGGGACACTCGCTTCGAGCGCAACATTGCAGTACCAAAGTATATCATGTATGCCAGCGTACCGAGGAAGTTCTTTCGAAGTAAGTACTTAACTTATCTCGCTCATTACTGCAGACAATTTACTATCGCTCGCTTCAGGAATTGCGTCTGCAGGACTATCAGCAAGGTCGAAAAACGGCCGGAGCGTTTGGCCAGACAACGTTTGGTGCTCCGGCCACTCAGCCTCAGCCATCAACTGGTATATTCGGACAGCCTGCAGCCTCCGCTCAGCCAACGACCTCACTTTTTGGTGGGTTTGGCACGAACAATAACAACGCGGCTGCAGGCACGAGCACTGCAGCCCCTACTACGTTCGGATTCGGGCAACCCGCTGCGGGTACATCGGCTCAGCCTGCGACCGGGGGTAGTCTATTCGGCGGGGGTGCTTTCGGTCAGCAACAGCCGCAACAGCAACCCCAACAGACTAGTACGTTTGGCGGGTTTGGTCAACCTCAGCAGCAGCAACAACAGCCCCAGCAGCAAGCTGGGAGTTTGTTCGGCGGTGGCGCATTTGGAGCGCAATCTCAACAGCCAAAGCCTTTCGGTGGATTCGGTAGATCTTTTCAGATTATTGTCACACTCAATGGCTCACGTTCTAATAGGTACCACGAACACTACGAACACCTTTGGCACCGCCGGCAACACCTTCGGCCAGCCGAATACGCAGCAACCAGCAGCCGCTGGTACTGGCTTATTTGGCCAACCACAACAGCAGCCCCAACAAACGGCCAATACATTCGGAGGATTCGGTAGATATTTCTGAGTGTTCGAATGAAGAAACAGGTACTTAGACTCTTTCAGGTGCCAACACAAACACCAATGCTCCCAAGCCATCGTTGTTCGGGCAGACAGCCCCAACGACAAACACGTTCGGCGGGTTTGGAACGCAACCACAACAGACCCAAGCTACCCAGCCAGGTACGCAGCCAACGGGTGGCTTATTTGGTAACACTGGTGGTTTGTTCGGGCAAAATCAACAGACGCAAAACCAGCAACCCCAACAGCCGGCAGGTACAGGTCGTAAGTCTCCCGTTAGTATGATGTGATATCGTTATGTGCTCATTTCTTGTAGTCTTTGGCACCCAGCAGCCGACAAATCAACCAGCACCTGGCGGTAGCTTGTTTGGAAACAACACGGGCGGAACATTATTCGGTAATAACAACACCCAACAGCAGCCTCAACAGCAGCAGCAGCAGCAGCAGCAACCCGGGACAGGTTTCTCGCTCTTCAACAAGCCTGCTGGAACCACCGGTACTGGTCTTTTCGGCGGCGGCTTCGGTCAACCTGCGGCCAACAATGCTGCACCTGCCCAGCAAACCAACAACCTCTTTGGAACTCCCGTTGGTCAAACGAACACACAACCCACCAATAACCTCTTTGGCAGTGCTGCTGGAGGTACTGGTTTGTTCTCCAAGCCTGCGACTACTCTTGGCATACAGCAGAACCAACAACCCGGCGGCAACGCGTTTGGAGGTTCACTTCTGAACTCTAACCCGTTCGGTGCCCCGGGTAATCAAGCCGGACAGCCTGTAGGAACCCAACAGGGCGGCCTCACGGCCTCCATTGCACAACCCATCGGCGCCAGCCTTCCCATCTTCAACTTGCTCCCTCCAGGCCCACGGGCTATCCCTCTTGAACCGCCAAAGAAGAAAAGTAATCTTCTCGCTGAGATACAAACGCGGTCACCTATCCCTAGATTACAGCTTGGGTACACCCCTGCAGTATCGAGGTTGCGCGGTTTCACTTCAACATCTACATCGCTCCCCGGATCTCACGGCCAGTCTCTGGGTGTTCAGGTTTCGCTGACGTCTGGAAAGCCAGGTGCGCTTTCGTTGTCCAACAACAAGAGTATCTTAGGCGCCGACGGCTTCCCGAACGGCAGCACGGCGAGCCCTGGCTTAGGCACTGGGCCCCGACAAAGCGTGAAGAAACTCGTGCTGAACCGAAAGGTCGAGCCGTCAGATCTCTTCGGCAAGTCGAGTAAGATCACTTTCAGTCCCACATTGAGCATTGCTGCTCGAGAAGCCGAGGCCGCTGCTGCGTCAGGGTATGGTCGTCGTGACGAAACCCCGACGCCAGCGAGCAAAGCTCACCAGCCAAAACCAACCGGAAAGTTCTCTGCGCAGGCAACCATAGAATCTGTGGAATCAGGAGATGGGTCTGCTGGAGAACTCAAGGAGGGAGATTACTACGTTCGACCATCTCTATCTGACCTCAAGAAGATGAGCTACGCAGAACTCCTCAACGTCAAGAACCTCGTCGTTGGACGGGTGGGCTACGGCGAGATCGAGTTCCTTGAACCCGTAGACCTCACCGGGCTACGCAGAACAACCGAGTTGCTCGGCGATATCGTGCGGTTCGACGACAAGGAGTGCAGTGTGTATCCCGACTCAGACGAGACGGATAAGCCACCCCCTGGCCAAGGTCTTAACGTAGCCGCTCGCATTTCGTTGGTGCACTGCTGGGCCTTGGACAAGGCGACTCGCGAGCCGATCAAGGACGAGAAACACCATTCTGCTATCAAGCACCTAAACCGCTTGAAGAAGATGAAGAATACCCACTTCGAGAGTTTCGATATCGAGGAAGGAAAATGGGTGTTCAACGTGGATCATTTCTAGACTCTTATTCCTTGCGCCGTGTCCCCTATTCGTCTTGGTTCTCTTTCATAGTATAGTACTTTCATGTGGCTGCCTACTCATGTATGTTGCTCTGTATATCAATATCACGATTTTATTTTCCATTCTGTTATATTCGTAGGCTGAAATTTCGCACAACATTGGGTGAGATCTCGCGCTCAAAGCACATAATTGTGCCAGTATATATCCACACTGATTCTCGAAGGTAGTGTACTTATATGAAGGTGACGAAATCACAGGTAGAAGCAGCGCTCCTTGAGACCACGTATACCCAAGAAGTCCTATAACGGTATTACTTCAGGCTCAACTTGCCAAATAAAGAGGTGGATGTGTAACGTACCCAGTCTTCCCCAGTAACCCAGAGTTCTGCTACCCCGTCCATCTTTCCTAGTACCGCTGCTCCCTTCCATACCAATGCCCGAGGATCAACGTCCTTGGGTGGAGGAATGATCTGGACTTTCTCCATGTTCGGTACTAAAGGAGTTGCAATGGCTTGCAGTCTGTACAAGTGGAAGCAGAATCTTTCAGTTTTGTACCATCACAAAGCTACGAGAAATTACTTACCGACTCTCAAGCGCATGAGCCATGCCAGGCACCAGCGCAGAACCACCAACGACCAGTACTGCTTGCAGATACTTGCGGATCTTCTCGTCACCACCCGCTGCACGAGCACTATTGAAAATGGCAACATCCAGAGGCAACTTGCTCGCCTCGAAGGAGACGTCGATACCGAAACCGCCGGGAAATGTCTGTGTTTGCCCAAAGGACTGATGTTGGAGTTGCTGTTGTAGTTCAGCTCCCAGTGCTTGATTTGCTTGAGGTCGTCCACCAGGTGTAATGATTGGTTTTATTTCGCTGTCGTCCACATCTACAATTTCCATCGGCGCATCCGCTGTGCCATCCCCCACAGCAGAGGATGAGGTAGCGGGAGTGATTGGCTTTGATATACCCTCTGCCTTCACAGCATCACCTAGGGATTCTGACGCCATGTCAGTACTTTCAGGCTGGGGGGCTAGAAGAGAGTGGCATCAGGGGGAGGGGATTCATTCTTTACAGCGGCATCTTTCGTACCGTCTGATGCACTCTTTCCGTTACCAGCTGCAGCCTCTGGTGCCTGGGATACAGGGGCACCGTCCTGAGTGACTGTAGGCGTTGAAAGGGGTGGAGGCAGAAGGTGTTGTGTGGAAATCATCATGGCCTGAGTCTGCGCGAATAAGACACAGTAGATGACGACAATCAGCATACTGAAAGCAAACACAGCATCGATAATATGTGCGGAACCTCACAATGTGGTCACTAATTTGCTCAACTATCTCGTCTGTAACGTCAGGGGATGAGAATGGATGAGTCCCTTTTCGTTTCTGGTCAAACTCAATGACTCGCGGTTCGAACAAGCACTAGAGTGGAAGGTATTAGCATGATCGGTGCAACGAAAAGACATTACACGGACCATTGGAGCAAGAATGATCTCGTCGTAAGCCCGTAGACCGTACTTTTCGGTTGCTCTGCCTGGCCGCCTTACGACAAAATCGTACAGATTCAACGCAACATCACCCTATCAGACAAGTTAGTTAACTGTTCCATCATACGTATACTCGCACCACGTACCTCTGCCAAAGTACAGAGCCGCGCCTTGATATCTTCCATGACATTCCAGTCATAGGAGCGTGCAAGGTCCAAATCCCGGTAGGGGAAGTTGATTTTCTGCAGAAGAATGTAGAGGAATTCTGTAATAGCATCTCCACCCATATTGAGGACCATCCTATTATAGAGAGGAGTGATTAGTTGCTGAGGATACCTATGCGAGGCGATGTACCGCCATTGCTCATTACTAACCGAGTATCAGGAATGACCAGACCGTCATCAACGCAAGCTATGCTCGTAGTCGAAGCACCCATGTCCACGACGCATCCGTTTGATATACCAGCACCGTATGTAGCAGCTAGCGATTCCTGCAAAGACACACATGGTCAGTCATCACACTAAGACGTGTCAGATAGTCGCGTGTTACTTGCTGCACACAAAGCTGCTTGAAACCCATTGATCGGAGGAGGATTGTGCACATGTTGGTTAAGTATGTGCGATCATAGAAATCTGGTATTACAAGGACCACGGAATAGTCCTGCACCAAGATGTTAATATACGAGATACATAATAAACAAAATAGACTATACTTTGTAAGCATTCGGGGCGATGTTCAGCTTCTCAAGGAGCGTTGTGCTAATGATAGTCTCGATGTCAATGAGAATTAGTTGGTTGCTCGGATAGTCGCGTGTATTGAAGTTGCCTCCAGATATTGGCCAACGAAGGACATACCCCTGCCCTTCCGGGTCGGCCAGTCTCAAAGCCTGTAATGAATCGATGAGCTGTTTATATTTCCCTTGGTAATATCTGGAGCGACCTTTTCTCCGACTATGTATTCCTCGTCTGAAGAAGTCACCCAGTCGATACGGAAAGGATCGTTGACTTCTGGTATTGTCTCGGGTTTGAACTGCTCATTGAAAGTAGTTGCAATGTTCGCCGCATTCGTGGTAACCCGAAGCTTGTAGAACCGCATCCTGTCTCGCAGCGATATTTGGATTGCAGCCACTTTCGCATCAAACTAGATAGTCGAATGTTATTAAGCTCACATAATTTATTACCATTTGTTTGGCACTTACCGGATCATCTGAAGCCAGTTCAATAGAATATTCATCACCAGGCTGTGAAATGGTGCTGACAAACCCTCGTTCGCGCTCCTTGCGAGGATGCGAAACTCCCGGGATGAACTTCAAGGGAGGCACAGGTGGCTTGTGCTTCCGTGCAATAACGTTCGGTACAGACAGCGGTGTCACGTCCGATGCTCTGCCTATACGAATCCAACGGGAGCCGGGGTGGATGACAATAACCTTCGAGCCACGTCTTCCCTGTACGGACGTGATAGTTAGCAGTATACGAAGCCGTTAAAAAAGCGTTAGTACCTCTGTCTGAGGCACAGAGCCGGCATCTTCGCCTAGAGTGCGATTCCTGTTGGCTAGGTGGGCCTTGACGGCATTTCGTGCCCATATTGTGTTGCTGTCAGACTTCATGTATGACGCGCCTACATGCTTCGGATGTGGTCTGAGAGGATAAACTGTGTCAGTATATCATAACAGGGACAAATCGACTGTCTCAGGGAAGAAAATTAGGCACACTTACGCCAGAGGCACATGGAAAGAAGTGAACCGCAATGCAGATTCATCCTGCTTCGCCCTCGGTATTCCTCGAGGCATTCTGGGTCGAGGAGTAGACTAATCTGTGGCTTAGTTATAGTCAGTATCAACAACAATATACGTCCAACTGCCGATGGCTGGTGGTGGGTCGTGAGCTGGTGCTAATTAGTAGTTGGCTTCGAACTTGCTCAAGTTAGGCGCGGTGTCATCGACGTTACCGTGTTGATGGCATCCACGTGGGACAGATCAATCTAAGTATCATAGGTACAATTAGGGCAGTTAGTACGTCTCGAGAGGAGGCCGTTACTCCTGTTGTTACGGTACTCGATATTCTATACTCAAACTGACAAGTAACTCGAGAGATTGATAGATATGTATAATGTACTACAGAGATGAAACTCTATATTTCCATGAGAACGAGACGGAAAGCTGCTGGGATGATGAGGCTTTGAATTATGGCTCTACTAGTAATATAACCTGCCAGTACCAGTGCGCTAGTCGTCATTATTATCAAAAGTAGATACAAGTTAACATATATATATTGATCTAAGTGTCTATGTAGCCCGCTCGTGAATATGCTGGCTTGAAAAGATCCAATTGTCACGGCCATGTGTCCGCTAGACTGCTAGTCAGAGACAACATTATTAGTTTATAACACGCCATTACTACACGCAGCATGGATCACTCGCCTGGCAGAGTGCCTTTGTCATTAAATGGGGAGGGCGTCGAGAGTGCCTCATTCTCGTGTTCGTAGTTAATCTCTACCTCCTCTGCGAACGACTCGGCCAAGTTGCCAATCACAGACTGAGGTATCCGAAAGCTAATCGCAGTTACGTTCACAGTAAAACGGCTCGGAGACGGGCCATCGGTATCTCCACTTGTCTCGCTTGTTTGTCGTAGGTTCAGCATGAAGCGAGACAGAAGAATGGATGTCACTCTAGAGTAGTAGGGTATCAGTATAATGCATCCTACTTGCAAAGAGTATCATAACCGTACTCTTGTAAGAGAGAGCTTGTGGGCAACAATCCTGCCAAGGCAGGCTGTACGCAAAGTTAGCGGAGCCCAATAACATTTTTCCTGAGAAGTTATACACACTATAAATTCGGCGAGTAGAGTGACAAGGTTCAAGATTAGGAAAGTGCTGAGCATACAAATTTGTCAGCGGATATTCTGAACAGTAAAGTCGAGTGGTGCCTACAAGAAGAAAATTGCGCCTACATACGTTCCTTAGGATTAGTAGTCAAGAAAGACATAGAAGATTTCAAACACACCGTCCCGAAGGAGTGCTTGCACCAAAGGCGTCCTTATCCTGAATGCTCGGCTTTGGAGATAGATATGCAGCGTTCGTTGCAAGACAAGACTAAGCATGATGAAGTTTGCAAAGCATAGAGAACCACGATACGCGAGCTCGGCTGGGTAAACATTAGTGATCTCATATCGGCTCGTATACTAGTAAGGATGCGAACGCACTTCTATGGACGTCATGCATGAGCTAACAATGTGGATTGATTGTATATAACGACGCACCCGATTGCCAATTGTTTCGTTGGCAGATTGACTAGTCGTACGCAAGCGTGTGGATTACGGACGTAGAAATCCTGGCTAATAGTCCAATAGAACTGTTGGTATGTCCGAATTAGCGGCTCATGTCGGGGATGCTAGATATGTTGTGCTCACCGCGTCGATGGGTATGGGCACAAGAGTAAGTATGAAGACCGGAACTGTCCAAAAAAGCCTATTATGGCCGGCGATCGCATAGGTGCGTAGCGTTGAGAATGCTGGGAATGATATCAAGAGGGTGTGCTGAAAGCACCGGTGCAGCTCACCTAGAAATGTCAAGGAAAGGATCGTGACTAGTATTTCAATGGCTTTTCGGGTGATAGAACAGCTAAGAGTTTCCTGAGCTGATGACATAGAAGTGGCTGCTGGGAATTAAGCTCACCTCTGTGTATTTGTTAGTATCTAATCAACGACCGTCTTGAAAAGAGACTCACCCGTTCATCACCAGAGGACAACGACGCCAGTATAAGAACCGCCAGAAGAAGGGTAGCATAGCGGTTTACAATAAACAAAAAAGTAGCACCAGTAAACCTTCGCCGCCAAATAACCAGTATCTCCTGTTCTAGAGTAATAAGATGCTCATACAATGTAAGAGCTGAGAGGTATTGTAAGAATAGATCGCTGTGGATGCTGCACAGGAAACAGACGAACAAACGATCACACAATCAACGAGCAATCTATGAACGGGTCAGGGCATTGTTACAAGACTTGAGTGGTAGAGACTTACGCAGCGAACAACTGCTGGCCGCTAATTGCGACACCAGACGACATGTTGTAGTTGCTGTCTGTACCGAGAGGACGGGAAAGGAGCGTAGGGCACTTAGGCCAGCATGAAGAAGGTAGATGAGCAAGTCCTTCATGCAGACGTCAGCTTTGTACATTCCCCAAGCAGCCTCTTTGTAACATTGTAGCATCGGCTAGTGCGTATGCAGGCGTTAAGGGTGGATAGCATCATTCAATGCAATGAATTGGACACGGCCGTTTGTAACGTACGTGTAGTCCACCGGAAATAGTTTACGAACGACCCATCAAAGAGCGTTGACGGTGCTGATTGCACCGGGTACAGGAGGACTGAGATGCCTGACGTTGTTGGCGATGCTGGAACATCTCCAGCAGCGACAAGCATCTGGATCGCCTGCATTGCCCGCCGGATATTCAGAGGCCGATTGGGTCTAGAATCAACATAGAGCCTATATAAACCAAACAGCACGTCAGTATTTCAGGACAGTATCAGGGATTGAGTTCGGATGAAACCTTGGAATTTCATTTGTAGGTAAGTGTCATATTCAGAGAGCGCTGACATGGTGCTCATTATTCCTGTTAGAGATGAGATACGCTCCGTGACCCACATCGTAATTGCAAGCCCAAAAGCACTTAGGAACCATTGTGTTGCAAGCTTGGGGTTTGAAGTCCTCCGTCGCGGTCACTGGATGAGATTAAGGATCTATTTGCATCTGTTTACGTGACGCGTTTCTCAAGTTAGGCGCCTTTTGAGGCGTCTCATTTTCTTCCAGTTTTCTCTCTGTTCCACGTTGAGTCTACTCGCAAAACACAAACATGGTTGTCGCCGTCGCTGTTTGGTGAGTTCAATAAGTCCCTTCGACTAAGAAGGGGGTCTAATATTCCTTGAATCTTTCAGGAGTCTTGAATTGCAACCCGGTCAAACCGAGTCGTTTGTCCCTCCGGGCGACTTGAGGATCACCAACGTGGCTCTCGGTGCTGAGCTTGCCGACGAGAACGGCAGAACCTCTGTGAAGCTCACCTACCAGGCCCCTGGAGGATCCGACGAGGACGAGGAGGACGAGGAAGATGAGGAAGACGAAGGAGGGGAGCCCGTTACTACCGTTCTCTGCTCATTGACCCCTGGCAAGGTGCGTAGTGGCCTGCAGTTTTCCTCGTGTTTGGTCCTTACTGGACGTACGTAAAGATTGAGCAAACTACCATTGATCTTATCCTTGAAGAGGATCAGGAAGTGCTGTTTGAGTCCGTCGGCAAAAAGTACGTGTTATATTAGCACTTCGTTCAGATAGCCGAGCTCATGTATTGCTTAGCACTGTCTACCTCACCGGAAACTACATTGGTGAGACAACAATGAGTGAAGTGCTATACACTTCAACTAAACCCATGTAACCTTTAGATCAGACACCTCCGGATGCTTTCGGCGGCGAGGACGACTACGACTCTGACCTCGAGGAGGAAGATGCTTACAACCTTGAGGACGTCAGCTCAGACGTTGAAGTCGACGCCGACGAGTTGGACGATGACTCTCAGTGCGTGTGTGTTGGTTGGTGGCGATCCTGAGTACTCATGTTTCCCCTTCTATGTAGCCGTTTTGAGGAGGTCGCTTCCGACGAGGAGGAAGCCCCACAGCTCGTAGACTCCAAGAAGCGTCCCCGTGAGTCCGATGCCACCGAGGAGAAGCTTTCCAAGTCTCAGCAGAAGAAGCTCAACAAGAAGCTGAAAGCAGAGGGTGGCAAGGCTGTCCCCACTGGTGCTGAGGAGACCGAGGTGAAGGAGAAGAAGGCAGAGAAGAAGGGCAAGGAGGAGAAGGAAGAGAAGAAGGGCAAGGAAGACAAGAAAGAGAAGAAGGAGAAGGCACCCGCTAAGGAGACCAAGGAGCTGAGCGGCGGTGTTAAGGTCCAGGATCACAAAGTTGGTACTGGCCCACAGGCTAAGTCTGGCGACATGGTCTCCATGCGCTACGTTGGCAAGCTCCAGAACGGCAAGGTCTTCGACTCAAATACCAAGGGTGCTCCAGTACGTGCTCATTCACTTGAGTGCTTGACATTATTCTGACACCGCTCCCAGTTCAAGTTCCGGCTCGGAAAGGGTGAGGTCATCAAGGGCTGGGATATCGGTATCGCTGGTATGCAGCCCGGTGGTGAACGTCTCCTGACGATCCCTCCTGCCATGGCCTATGGTAAGAAGGCCCAATCCGGCATTCCCGGAAACTCCACCTTGATCTTCGGTGCGTTGTATGTTCCTCCGATTGCTCTCAGTTAACTCATGTACCACACAGAGGTCAAGTTGCTCAAGATCAACTAAAAATATGCGTGTAGCATAGACCATGTATTGCTTAGTTACATGTCTCACCGTTGATTATTACATTAATGCTTTACAATACGTGGAGTATCTGTTGTTGTATCTTCACTGGCCTAATTTCACGCAGGTGTTACACGATTGCGAGCAGATCTTCGTGGCGGAGCCTTGTCAGTCTCAGTAGGAGCCTCAGCAGCAACAGCGTCCACTCCTTCGTCTTTCGGTGTGACATCCTTAGGCTTAGGCTGCGTCTTTGATTTACGCTGCTTTGGCTTCTTCTCTGCACCGTCGTCCCAGCCGCCCTTCTCAGCGAGGAGCTCAATGATGCCCCAAGCGGCCTCTTCAACACGCTGAACGCTGAGCCTTCCTCTTGTCACCAAGGCCATTTCTGGATCAAGAATGTCACGACGAGGGACAGAACACAGTCATGATCACCGCACGCACCCTTGATCGCCTGTACACCCGATGCTCCAATGTATGGAATGTCAGAAGAAACGTCTGAGCCGGGTGACGCAGCTATGCGGCGCAGTAAGGATAACGGCACAAAGTTCGTTGTGCGAGATTTGAACGTGAGTTCAACCATGTACCACTTGGGGCTGTCCTTGTCCGTTTTCTGCAGGTTCATGAGTGAATGGTATGCAGGCATGTATGAAGTGGGTGCGTACCGCGTCATAATACGGATGTGTACTACTGGGCGAGTGCATTAGTGGGAGAGGTCAGGTACAAGAAGAGAGAACGTACGGATCCCATGCGGTGTCTCAAGAAGTCCTATGGTCATCAGCCAGGTTGTGCATACAGGGGGCCTGAACGTTACGTACAGTCCGGATATGCTTCTTTCGATACCTGATTAGGAGATAGAATAGTGAGCTTTACGGTTGTCTCCATATCTATGAACGGGGATTTTCGAAGCAGTGGTCATGTATTGGACTGCTCCGGCATGTGAGCGATTAAGCATGCCAGGTGATCTGCTTATATATAGCTATCATGAATAGAGTATACGGCGCGATGAAAGGATACCCGTGGGCGGCGTTCCTCGCTGATATTGGCTCTCCAAGCTTTCAAGGAGTGACTAACTGCATCAGGCGTAGAATCAGCCACAACGCGATGCGTAATAAGCTGGTGACGCATCTCATGATAACAGGGGTGTACCCAAGAAGCTGCCGTAACACGTTGAAGGATCTAGGACGTACCTCCGCGAAAGCTGCTATGCCTGGAAAGGTAGAAATCGCTCAATCTAGCTGAACACAGCCACCCAAGAAGATGTGTACCCACCTGGGTTTTTGCAATTAGAGTGATAGAACAGCACCTTCCGATGTGCGAATGAGATGAGAGCACAAAGTCCGGCATGGGCGAGAGGCACACACCTTGTCGCCCACACGCATCTCCTTCATGAGATTTCGAGCCTCGGCATTCCTCACGCCCTCCCATGGGGTCGTCTTCATTGCTTCAAAGTCATCGACGGAGAACTAGTGGCCATGTGCCATGAGCATTCATCATGGCGAACAGCGAACGAGCGTGAGTGGCTCTGGCTTGTACCTTGACATCCTTTCCCTTCACGATGCGCGAGTCAGGCTCGGCCTTCATCAACCAGTGTTTCACCATAGCTGTCACCAGTGTCCTCAATGTGTTTTAGAGCGTTGTTGCTGTCGCGGTCAGCGAGCAGAAGTGAGTGGGGAGTGGTGTCCGAAAGAGGAAAGCGGCGGTGGTGAGGGAGAGAACGCGGTGTAAACATCGGTCAACACGCATCTGGCCGTTAACTCTCACCCTGCTCACACGCCAATATCCAACAAACTTCAAAATCTGGTCACGACACGGCTATTTCTCGTCAACATCGCACAGGCTGGCCCACTCTTGTCATGAGCAGCGTCCATGCTGCGGAGACCGAAACCATTGTGCTCGCTGACGGCGCCAGACCACTCTCGCACGCTTCGCAAACTCCGGACTCACAACCACCTCGGGTCGGTGGCGAATTAGACCGCTCAACTAGCTTGGATGGACGCACGGGCGATGCAGACAAGATGTTTGAGTCTGTTTCAGAGGCGTTGGATGTGGGCAGAGCAGAGGGGAGCAGTACGGGACCGGATACACTCGACGCGTCGGAGGCAGCTTTGGGGGCTCTGGACGACCATTCGCAGTGGGTGGATGAGGACACGCCAGAATATAAACGTGTCAAGGTCTACGAGCTTATCGGAGCACGATGGGTGGACCAGGGAACAGCTTTTTGCTCGGGTGACCTCCAAGACAACGAAGCTGTACTCATCGCTCGTTCGGAAGCCGACCCTAATCACATAATCCTATCGACCACCATTCGCTCGAATGACGTCTACCAAAGGCAACAGGGCGAGTAATTTTACGCCCTTACACGCCTCGTTTCTCACAGCGTTGAACAGACACCTTGATTGTGTGGACTGAGCCAGATGGGGTTGACTATGCGCTGAGTTTTCAGGAGCCGGAAGGTTGCGCGGAGGTTTGGAATTTCATTCAGGAGGTACAAAGGCATATGAGCACGTTTGGTGAGTTTTTTATACATTCCTTTTGATTAGCATTCACCTTTCATTCGCTTATTAGCCCTTTCCTCATCACCCACGATTGGCCCTGAACCATCTCCCGCAACAGCAAGCATCATGCGCACGGGGCACCTCCCTACTCCCGCTCTTGGGTGCATATCCGAAATCGAACGGGCAATCAAGCACATATGCCGATCCCCTCCCATGAAAGAGCGTGTCTGCGAGTACATTCAGGCTGAGGTACGCAGCGCGTTGAATTAAACCACCGTCTCTAAGTCGAGCCACAAAATGGCATCACAGGATTATCTCAAAGCCATTGTGGACGTATTCAAGCAAGCAGAGGACCTTGAGCTCATCCAGGATCTACACGCTTTGAATAGCTGCATGAACACAATACGTTAGTGCTCACCACTGTCATGGACATTTGACGACCTGCTGATGGCCATTCCTTCCAGTGATGCTCAATGATCATAGCATGTACGAACATATTCTGGACGACGAGCTGTTCTTTGGTGTCGTTGGCATGCTTGAATGTACGCTCATGCACATTGCCTCACGTTATAGAGGCTAATAACAACTCCATCCAGACGACCCTGAATTTCCCACTCACAAGGCGAACTATCGCGACTTTCTCCGCCAAACATCCCGCTTCCATCAACCCATCCCTATTCGAGACGAGGGCATACAGAAAAAGGTTCACCACACCTACCGACTCCAGTTCCTGAAGGATGTCGTACTGGCGCGCGCAATCGATGATTCGACCTTCAATGTCCTCAACTCGTGTATCCTCTTCAACCAGATCGACATCATTAACTACGTTCAGAATGACCCGGCCTTCCTCCGCGAAGTAGTTGGTATATTTCTGAACGAAGAGATGCTTGTGCAGCTTGGGGGCCTCAGACCCGAAGCTCCGAAGGTAGTCAACAATGGAGGCACAATGGAAGTAGATGGTTCGAGCTCCAATGTTGCGGGCACTTCGTCGAACGGTTCAGAGACGCAGTCTGCGTCGAAGGAGCGGGATCAATTACGAAGAGATGTTGTTCTGCTCATCCAACAGCTCTGTGTAATGGGGAAGAATGTGCAGCTTCCGGCCCGTATGGCGCTCTTCCGGTCTCTTTCCGATCGGGGCATCTTGTTCGCCGTCCAGTGGGCTCTTGCGCAACCCGAGGGCGATGACCAGGGCCTCCAGATGATCTGTACCGGAGGGGAGATCCTTACAGCCCTTCTCGATCACGATCTGAATGGCGTGCGGGGCCATGTCTTGAAGCAGATCGGGCCGCCTGGTGAGGACAAGAGCATGCGAAAGCCGGACACCGATACCTTGGTCTCTCTCATGTGTCGCGTACTCACGAGGAGTCGCGACATGGGTGTGCAAAGTCAAGTAGGCGAGTCCTTGCGCGTTCTTATGGAGATTCCCCAAGGCGAAGCCGCCGACGCCCACGTAAGTCATCTAGAGTTGCCATCATCGCAAGTCATTGTTTGACGGCATTGTTTTTTACATAGCCTGTCATGGGAGCGAAGTTCTTCATGCGCGCGAAAGACGACCCTGGGACGGAGCGCTTCCTCGAATACTTTTACAAGACATGCGTCGACATCCTATTCCGGCCCTTTCATGACATTCCCGAATTCAAGTCTCTCACTGGTAAGCGAGCGTTGCGATATTCCTCATTCATGGACATTGAACATCGGGCAGATCCTGTTCTTCACTTCTCACGCGAACGGACAAACCTCTACTTACATCTATGCGAGTTGCTAGCCAACTTTGCCGCCCAACACTCATTCCGCAGTCATTTCTACATGCTATCCTCTAATATTGCCTCTCGTATGGGTTCACTGTTGAGTGCTAAGGACAAACATCTACGACTCGGTAAGTGTTTGATGACGTTTTGTGTGTCCATGTGTAGTAATTCGTCGTCATCTCAGCCGCTTTCCGCTTCTTTCGGGTAACACTCAGGCTCAATAACCGCAATCTTTTCACTCATCTCATCAAACTTGACGCCCTGAAACCCGTAATCGATCTGACATTACAAGAATCTCGCCGAGATAATCTGCTCAGTTCCGCGTGCCAAGAGTTCTTCGAGTGTATGCGGAAGGTACGGGAAACCACCATGACTACTATTACAATTAGAGCTGAACAATGATACAGGAGAATCCGAAGGAACTCATTGCGTATTGCATGACGAAGCACGAAGATAAGATTCGACTTCTCTCTGAAACCGCTCTGGGTGGTCCCCAGTTCAAGCAGTTCATACGTCGGCACGAGATCAACATCGAACCTCCACCAAAGGAAGAGGAGAAGGCTGTTGAGAAGTACGTAATCCCATGTCCCAGTCATTCACTATACTCAACGTGTTACTAGATCACCCAATGTTGGACTGCGACGCTGGGGCCAGGGACGTTTGCTCGAGGCTGAGGAAGAGTCGTACTTCAATACCGACGACGATGACGATGACGTGCCCATCAACCTCTCCAACGCCTTCCCTAAGACGAATAACCCATCCCTCAAGCGGAAACGTTCACTCAGCGTACCCTCGCGTTCTCAGATCCAACGACCAATGCCTGTTGTTATCCCTTCCCTGGGCAGTCTGGTGGATTATGACGATGGTGAGGACCTTGGAGGGTTCGAGGCTGCTGAGGATCCACCACTGTCTATCCCACATGATTCGTCTCAAAGGATACAAGGATCTCCAGGACCCGAGGTTCCTGCCAGCCCGAAGTTGACGAGCCGGCCGATAACTGGTAGCAAACCTCCGGAGAGTCTCCTGACTATCGCGCCTGATGATCCCGAAGATAGCCTCCTCGAGAGCCTTCTGTCGAAGTCTGAGCCTCCCGCTCGACCTCCTCCAGATCATAGCCTAAGTGCCAAACGACGGCGTGACGATGAAGACGATGAGCTGCTGGCTATAGCCACCAAAGCCAAGCGGCCGAGCATGGGGACGGGAGCTGGTGTTCCGCCTACCAAGGAAGCAGCTGGTGGTGGAGGACTGGCGATCAAGCTTGGGAGTATAAAAACTTCGGAGGAGGGGCCGAAAAAGATCAAGTTCAAGCTGTCTTCACCCAGCTCGACAACGCCGTCGCCTTCAAGTCCTGGCGTGAAGGACGGGGACACAGGGTAGTGGTGCTATCTTCTTATTGCTTGTTGTAATGTTCTGTAGCGTATGTCGGACTATGTCGGTACTCTTAGAATTCATTAGGTTGCTATGTTGTCTAACTTATTCGTCTGGTGCTCTCGCTATAGGCGTACTCGTGCAATGCTATGCCCAGTTGACGGAGATGAACCGATCTGCTCCTACCCAAAAAGTCAATCTTCGATTGAGGTTGGTCCGGTTCGGTATTATGGGCTGACTGGTTTTGCTACATATTTTAGAGCAGCCAAATCCAAACCACGTCAACCAACTCTTCCCCGAACCTCGACGTCCTCAAGTTTCTCGCCGACTTCGTCCACTCTTTCAACCACTCAAGATTGGCGGCGAGAACCAAGATCGTCTCACAGAAGGTAATACACTGTGACAGGTAAGCTTAGCATACATCGGAGTCGTCGACTCGTCGTGCATCACATACTCAACCTGCCTACTTAGAAGGTACTCCTACGTCTATACATCCACCAGCGCATCTCTGCCTCGTGCTCGCCGCTGCATCATCTACTCAGAGCTTCGCGTGCCGTCATCCCTGTCAAGCTCAACCTCCGCTAATGCTCTCTGTTCCCGCGGGGTCAAACATTGTCACCATGGTTGGAGCCCAAACGTCAAGCAACCTGCTTGTTCTCGATCCTCTGAGCATACTTCATGTCTGCGATGCGTCACGACCGCCCTTGTTCCTGGAACACTCTCTGGTGCCAAAGACGGACCATGCTGTCTCTTCGCAGGCGTCGGCGCCCCTTCCTTCTGGTTCAGTTCCGATTGCGGTGTCTAGTCACATTCTTAACTCCTCTACACTCTTTCTTGGCTTGTTCACTGTCTTTACTGTCCTGGCTTGGAAAGCGCGTACCGTCCGCAAGACTGTCGAAGAAGTCGGCGAAGAATCTATACCAAGCACTCCCGTGAGAAGTACGGCAGAATATCTTGTCAATGACGAACCGGAGACCTTTCCTGTTGACACTTCTGTCGATCTCGACGACACTCTCGACGAATCCATTCTGTTGTCTCCCACCGGTTCTGGCTACTTTACCTCCCCTTCTTCTCCGAAGATGCTTACAACCAGCGAAGCTCCTTCACCGATGTTACTCTCCAGCGTTGACAGCCCCGCGTTCCGTCACATCTGGAAGAGCAGTGCTATCGCGACGGCGGAAATTGCTCACAAGAGGCGACGTTCGTCAATCGTTGCGAAACTACAACGTTGGGCTGCCAAGCGACACGAACAAGCTGCCCAACAAGCTCGGTCCCTGAAGCTCTCGGCCTCTGTTTCTCGTGAAAGCAACGGCAACGGCAACGGAGACGGCCTCTCTTCTCTTGGAGCTTTTGATAACCAATTGGGCGGTCATTTTGGATCCGACAGGTCCGTCAGTCCGAGCGCTGCGCAGAAGCTTCGTTTTCGGAGAGAGGGCTTGAAGACGAGGGCAAGGGAGGTTGAGGTTATACGGGCGGCCTTGTACAACAACGAATTGTGACCTGTTACAAGACTACATGGTTTCTGCAATGTGTTTCAGTGGCCAAACAACCTAGCTCAAACGTATACGTACAACTATACCCTGACTGCCCTACGCCTGTCGTTTCAGTGAATATAAACATACTAGTACCCTGTGCAACCCCAATCATGAATTGTTAGAAGCTCAACATCGACAACGGTGATTTACATTAGCTTCCTGGCCACTAGAGTAACAATGTTAGTCACGGTATAGGTATGATGTATCTTATACCTAGAGGTTGGTTCACAAGCTTCCAATGGCAGAGGCCCGCTCAGGCTGGGACGACAGGCCAAGCCTCCCATGCTCCAGGGAGCAGGTATTGTCGTGCTAACGCCTGCTCAGGCCTTCTCGTCTTCTCAGGTCGCTCTTTCCTTCCCCCTGAGGCAAAATTTGTCGGTTTCCGAACTGTTAAAAGAGAAGAATGGCAAAAATGACCGCCGCAGGGCTCGAACCTGCAACCTTCTGGTTACCGTGTATGGTAATCGGGACCCGACATCTCGGTAGGCAATCGAAGCCAGATGCGCTACCATTGCGCCAGGCGGCCCTTATTTACGTAGGATTATATTACATTATATCCTGCCACGAAGTAAACGCCCAGGGGCCGGATTGAGTGTCGAGGGGCGCTTGGTCGAAATGAGCACATCCGCTGTCCGCTGCAATCGCAAAGAACTTTGTTTCCTGTTTCCCATTCATATTTTGCGTATTTTCTAGCTCCAGCATGATCCCGCCCTCTCTCACACCCCTTCCCCATCCTCGACGACCGCCTCGAGGATGCCAGTCAAGCTCTCCACCCCGCTCGTCGCTGTAACCCTCGACGAGGTCTTGTCCGGCGGCACATGCGAGCCCATCTCACTCGCCGACTTCGAGTCTTTCCTCACACACAAGCAACATGCCGTTGAATATTTACGCTTTGTCGTCTGGTACAGGTCGTACCACTCAAGATTCCAGTCACTGCCTGTCGAGTTGCGCAACCTCAGCCCGCCTGTCTCTGCGTACGACTGTGCTAGCCTGGATTGCAAGTTACCGTCTCCAGCACGCTTAGCCCGTTTTGTTACCCAAGCGTCTTCTACAACTTCAACCAGCTACGATGGCCTGTATACAACCCCTTCCCGGTCTACGACGGGTTCTTCGCTTGATGTCGAGCGACAGCCTTTCCGTGCCGAGTGTGCATGTGTAGCACGCACCTTCCTGGTCTCTAATCCCTCGGCTAAGTCTACAACCCTCGACATCCAGTCCGAAGTACTGGATGCGACGCTCGCATATCTTTCTCAGACGACACACCCGTCGGTCTTTCATCCAATATACCAGCAGGCGTACGATACTCTGCAGAACTCATCCTTGCCATACTTCCTTGCTGAAGCAACACCCAACATCAACCGCGAGAAGCAGTTATACTGGTGGTTATACGGCGCCATCTCCTTCTTGTTAGGTTGGGCAGTCACTATCGGCTGTTTGTTCATCAATAAGCATGACGGCGAATCTGCACGGCCTGCATCTGTGCGAGAGCGGGCATGGCGGTTGTGGGCAGTGCCTTTTTTGACCGCCGGTGGCATGCAGATGTATTCCGCGTACCGAGGGTACGTGACGCTGTCTAAATATAGTGACTTCCCGCTTACATCTCTACAGATTCTGCTCGGAAGTGTGGGGACGAGATGCAACACAGCTGCGACCTTGGGAGCTGGTCTCTGCGACGGATGAGCTCCAATCGGGCTCTGACCAGAAGGAGCCCCTGTCGAGTCTGGACGAGACAAAACACTGGAAGAAGGGGCCGAAACCGGGGCTCAAATCTCTCAAAACACTTGAGCACGTAGCTGAGAACCCCGACGAAGCTGTCCAGATAGACATCAGCTCTGTCCACTTTGATGACCTGGTCAACGTCGATCTAAATGTCGATTCACCGGGGCCAGTCACTCTCCCGTCGTCGTTGTCATCTCCCGCTTCAGCCTCGAAGAAGAGGCCACCGCCTATAATCACCTCCAACCATCGCGATCACTGGTGTCCACCGCCGTCCAACTTTGAAAGCCTCGACATGTCGCGTACACAAACGGCTGTTTCCAACCCTTCCCATGGCACATCAACTCAGCGAGATCTTCACCCCCTTCCCCATGTCGTCTGTCCACCTAACACCTCATCCACTGCCTCGCAAACAATGCTGCCGGTGCTATCTACGCGCGCAAGGATGTTTGGTCCCGAACGTGTCGTAATGGATCCGCGGATTCGGGCAGTGCACAGGAGGATTCTGAGGGATATGCTTGTTGTAGGATTTATTTGGTCTGTGGTCTGGACGGTCGTTATTCTTTGTTTACCTTGGGGCCGTTGATACCTATAAGCAGGTGAATGTCTTGATTAGTTTCTTTGGTATTGTGCCCTGTCTATATAGGGTACCTGTTCTGTATTTTTATCTTTTGGAACCTCACATCACTACTCTCTGTTCTGTATCTTAGATCTTTTGTAGTCACCAGTCCCCACATGGTCAATCGTACTTCGTACTTATTCTGTGCATCTTGCGTGTATATATGTCATCAAGACAAGCGCCTGCAATACTGAACTTTCTGGGATGATCGGGCACAGTCATGGTGGCGAACACAGCTTTACCTGATTCTCTCATCTACTCTGCTATCGACCTCTTGTTACTTGTGACCTCTACCATTCCACAATCATGGCTTTGAACTGGACTATGCTAGACTCGCAACGCTCGCCCATACCGCTGCCTCACGAACTTATCATACGCACTGTCTCGGCCGCAGAGGTGTCGGTATCGGTACCCAGTGCGCCGCCTACTTCGACATCTACATCTGGCGGTTCTGGAGGAGAGAAGAAGCTAGTAGGGAACGGGAAGATATGGCTGACAGACAACAGGGTACTTACATTTACCTCTCGAGCTCACGGTACAGCAACGACGTACTCACCAATCGGCTCTCTGGCATGCTTCGATCTAGCTCATATTCGTAGCCCACGACGCCCCCGCAAAAGGCACAGAATCAACCGCATTCGACTCGCTCTCGATCCCGCTGGCGTCGATACTCTCCACAAAGTTCGAGCAGCCGTTCTTCGGACAGAACTTCCTGGCCGTGGACGTCAAGCCGTCTCCTGAGGGAGGCTTGACGCACGGAACGAAGGTGGAGATTAGGTTGAAGGATAAGGGGCTGTTTGAGTTTGTGGGTGTGCTTGAGAAAACTCGTGAGCGGGCGATTTATATGAAGAGGTCTGGGGCGGATGAGGAGGAGGGACTGCGTGAGTTACTATGTTTGAGGATCACTCTTATTCGAAGACTGATAAGATACGCTCTACAGCTGGCTATTCTACGCCATCGACCTCGGCTGCGTCATCCTCGTCTTCCGCTATACCAGACGAAGCTCCTCCTGGTTACGATGCTCCTTCATACGAGCCTTGAAGCCCCTCGAGAGCCTGCTAGGATTGACATCTTGTATATCGGAAGCGGAATGGTCTGAGTGCTAAGTGACAGGATACGGGTGGTTTGTAATAATATGTACTAGGCATAAACATGGATATGTATTTCTAGGCAGGTTTTCAAAGTTATACCTGACTACTATCGTCATCTGCAGCGGACATAGCGGGAGTGGGATCGGGGGACTGCATCGAGAGTCTGTCATCCGTCGTAGCTACACTTAGTGCTATGCTAAGAGTACGTGAGTGGTTTACTGCTGTTGTCCGCATTCTATGCAATTCTCCTCTCCTTTCATTGACACTTTGTGTGACTCTTCTGACTACAGTAACATGTTACAGATTCTACAGAATACAGATTGTGTGTACCGCAGAAGGGTCACGGTTGTAGATACGTCATATAATGTCATGATGGATTTATTTTCCTCTGCTGCCACTGGTGAGCGGAAGCTTGGGTGAGCACAACTTCGTGAAGGTCTGTCAACTGTGTACCGCAAAGGGTCATAGATGTAAATATGTTATCTATAATGTCATGACGTACACCCGCAGACCGCAGAATATTCGTGAGTCGTCTCTAGGATCAGCTCGGAAGTCAACATCGTTCTCACGTTCATCTCCTATCATCGAACTGTAACACTGATCCCACATCTACAGTATACACCCTTGCCCCTCGCCTGTATCTCAAGTACTACTAGTCGAACTACCAAGTCGACATTCAACTTGCCTTCCCTGGCGGGCCTGTCTCTGCTGCACCAGCATATATCTATCCCCTTGGTAAGTTTCAGAACCGATTTATGCTACGTCCAATACAGCCGTTCTTGAACTGCTTTGATTTATAGTAGATAACATCACTGCACTCGGCTTATGACTGCCACCACCGATCTACCACCCGAGTTGTTCGAGGGTATCCTGTTCTATGTCTGTGAGGATGCAGACGGGCTGCTCACTGGCAGTCTGCCTAATGAGGACGTCCCAAAACGAAAAGAAGATATCAAGAATATCACAGCGTGTTCCCTGGTCTGTGTTTACTGGGCCCGGACCTGTCGTCAGCAGCTCTTCCATGACATTACGTTCAAAAAATACCAGGACCTGCCTGCTTTCTTGTCGCTGGTATCAGGCACCACGAAGAGGTTCACGCCCGTTTCAGAGCACGTTCGCTCTCTAACCCTGATGCAGCGTGTAGGAGATCGGCCATGGATCCATCTTTGTTGGATGCAGCCTTCTCTATTCCCATTCAAACGGAATGTTGAAGTCTATATCTTTCTGGAGGATTCCGAGCCTACTATCAACGCTGTAACACCGCGGCATTCAACTTACCGACGACTTTTTGCCGGTCTCCCTCGAACTCTTCCCTCATTTTGTCTACAGACCAATGGTCTCGCAGTCATAAATGTCCATTTTGTGACCCCTTACGATGTTATATCGCTTCTCGATAAATTCGGTCCAAACCGCTCAGCTAGTCTTCTCGGCTTGTTGAACGTCACATGGGATACTCAGGCGCGTTTCGAGGGGAATCTACTTATAAACGAAACGCAGGGTGGCATGCCTCTCGATGTCGGTGGTTTCGCGGTTGCAGTGCGAGGAGGCTCGCCATACACTGCAGAAACAGCATGGCTCTCCTCGGTCACACGATTACGTCATTTTAAACCCCTGCCTTTGCCGCCAGTGGTCTGGCACATGTACAGTAGTCCGCCAGTGGGACGAATTGGCATTCATCCGCTTGTTCAGCGGGCACTCCTTGGCATATGCAAGTTGCTATGTCAAGCTCACAAGGTACCAGATCTCTACCTGGAGTATGGTAGACCGAAATATGTTTTTAGAGATATTGGTCTATCTCCATCGCAAAAATTATCCCGACTACTGGAACTTCAAGAAGCTCGCGCATGCCGCAGCGTGCCACTAGGCGACCTGCTGATATGCTATATGCGCATTGGGGAGCATGCCAATGCCAGAGGGCCACTCGCATGGTATGACCGTTCTCTGTCCTTGAGTTTTTTTTCCTTAGATCCACGGGCTCGGGTTAGAGAGGGTAGTAGTGCTACGTCACTGGCCGACCACATCTCTATACTTTGTGTTAGTGTGTCTAGTAGTGTATCAACTGAGGAACACTCTACATCGCGCAGCTCCTCCGCCGGGACACAGAATGGCATTGTCTACCCCTGGGAGAAGATAGTGGGAATATGCGCCGAGCAAGAGGAGTTCAGGCGATTACAGATGGTTTTCGACAGTCATGATTACCTTGTCCATTTCATGGAGGTTCGACGCCGCGGCGCGGTGCTAGGCAAGCTTGATGGTCGTGTTCATCTATTCTACATGGAAGAAGATCGCAAAATCTACGCTGCAGACTTTGAGACTTTAGAACAACTGCCAGGAGGTAAGAACCCTTTATTTTTATCTTTAGAGATAACACAACTCAATAACATCCGCTGCAGGTGCTCATCAACACGGCTACATCGATGTTGACCAGTATCAACACCCCTACTAGTACTTATTCCATCGTTCCACACCGTAAGTCTATACGCACTTCCTTGGCCAGAAGCATGATTCATAGTGTACTAGCTTGTCACCGACCTTTTACTCAAGCCACAGTCGCAGCTATTTATTCCGGAAAGAGCACCGGTCACGACTTCTCATCACTCTGCCAGTTATATGTAACGGCGTTCGTACTTGGACTCTGTGTGCAGTAGAGAAGCTCACAGACAACACCTCCCAATGAACCGTATCGACATACGTATATATGACAGTGTGAGAACTCGAATAAGATTGAGTTGGCCCATAGTGGACATCTATCTCGTACTACTTCCGAGTGCGATGGGATAAGTAGGCATCATTGTGAATTTGTGTGGTTATATCCAGCCGAGCCTGGGCACAGTTGTACCTGCAGATTTCTACCATTAGTTTCGTGTGTATGTGCGATATGTTAGTAGGCCTAGGCGGGGAGGAAAGAATTCAACTTGGAAGTACAGAACTACTGCTCGAGCGCCCAAGATCACTGTCTTTCGATCACTAACGGGCGTTAATCACAGGATAACGGCGAATTCAGTCAAGTCCTTACAGTACCAATCAAGTTTTCTAGCCACACTCCTGCCACCACCTGGCCATGTCCAAGAACTCCCTCGAGACTGTGGCGGGATTCATTCCCTTGCCCATAAAATACTCTCCTGACTCGACACATACCATCTATGTTCGCGCACATAACGCATCGCAAAAGGGAAAGGCCAGGGACAACGGCATACCTAATGGACGCACACTCTTCATGGTCAATGTCCCGCCAGACGCCACCGAAAGGGAGATCACGTATTTCTTCAAATCGTCTGGCACTGTAGAAAGGGTGGTCTTTGCAGGAGATGACGTAGATGAAGATTCTCAAGAGGAATTGATGAGCGGAGAGTCGGAGGAGAGCGAGGATGAGGTTGAGCAGGCTGAAGAAGACCAGATGGATGCACCCCCTCGCAAAAAGCGCAAGATGGGAAAAACCTCTTCGTCCGTACCCTCTATTGTACCACTACCTGCTCGTACCACCAGAATTTTGCGGAAGACAGGGAGATCGGCGCATGTAATATTCTTGGACGAGTCCTCGCTCGCTCGCGCCCTAGGATCTGCATCGAAACAAAGGATATGGGCCCCCGAAGAATCTATTCCTTCGGGAATTGACCACTACATTGCTACATATCGCTCCCTTCGCCCTCCACTTGACGTTGTCAAAGCACATGCGAACTCGTGGATGGAACACTTTGACTGGGAGCAAGCGAAGAAGAAGCAACAGAGCAAGTATAAGAAGGGAGATGCAATCGTCGACGATGACGGATTCACACTTGTTACGCGTGGGGGAGCTTACGGTCAGACTGTTGGAGGTGGTGTTGGTGTTGCAAGCAAGCGGTTCCAGAGAGAGGGACCAGAGGGCGGGAAACGTCACAGGAAGAAAAAGGAGCCCAAAGAGAAGGACGCTTTTTATGCGTTCCAAATACACGAGAAGAAGCGCAAAGGTGGGATACTTGTTATTTAATTCGTTTCACTGATATTAATTATGAGTGTAGAGCTTATGGATCTCCAGCGCAAGTGGGAAGAAGACAAGGCGAAGGTGGACAAGTTAAAAGAGTCACGCAAGTTCAAGCCTTATTAGGTTTTTGTTGCTCCATTTCACTCGTCTGTATCATGCCATGTATTGTCCTTCCATGCAAAGAAAATCATGATGCGCTGTTACATCGCTGCCATTCTTCACCAGATCTATGAGGAAGAGTATGCACTTTGGAGAGGTTGAACGTCAACATCAGTCCCTGTTCGCAACAGGTCCTGCACGTTCTCCTTTCGAGCAGGCTTGAAGCCAACGCGATGTCTCATTTCAGCAGAAGGTGATAGTAATCTGGACGTGATTCTTTCAGACGAGGGCTGTTGGTAATGGACTATAGTATATACTCACCCCGACATTTGCACCAGGACACTGCAGAGGGACAGGAAGGCCTGGAACAACTTCGTCCGGGCAATTCTCTGGCGACGCACATACAGCGCCCTGTGTACACACTCCATCGAAGTGGAAGGACATGGGGCCTGTGCTAGAGGGGTAACCGGATTGTCATTCGTTCCTCTGGTTTATCTAGTGAACTGTAGAGACTATAAGCACTCACAATTGATGGCTCCCGTCGGCAGGATCGCCAGAGATATCGAAGAATGCTTCATTCATGTTTGGAATGTCACTCCTAAGAGCGAACTCAACAACCCCACAGTTGACCCCGTCTGCTTGGCAGTCATTGCCAGTACCATTGAGCCAGGCAATGCCGCCCAGGATCATGCCCTGCACAGTGGCAGATCCTTGGGGAACATCGTGTTCGAAGAAAGTAAAGACGCCATTGCCAAAGCCACAGTTGTTGACGAACTACGCGAAGTAGACCTAGGGTCAGCACGTTGAATAGGACGGGCTGATGTACGTACCGAGACCTCATGGGACTCCTGGGCGCCGGTGAATTGGACAAGTCCAATGATGAAGGTGGCCAAGAGGGCGAGGACCATGGTTCACGTCGAGTTACACGAAGGCAGAGGTGAGGCAGAGGCAGGAGGAAAGAGACGGCTACGATGGACGAAGCTTCGATGTATTTTTAATCCTCTATACTTATGTAAACTCACCAACTGTGCGCTGTACTGCGAGTGCATGATTTCCATTCGCGAGACTGAGCCTGTGACCACCATAGATCGCAGCGCCACCACTTACATCGACGGCGAGAAATGACCATGCCGAACGCGATGAACTGTAAATGATATTACGGCCATACGTAACGCGGCGGTCTAAGGAGAAGGCCTATCAGTCAAAGATGGTTTTCATTCCGAAGGAAATGGAGCTCACACCATGTCTGGATTTGCTAGAATGGCTGGTTAGCAAGTAATATAAATCAAATCGCCATGTAATAAACAGAGATGGAAGGTACGACACAGTCAGCGTAGGTCGAGTCAAAATTGCGAAGCTTGAAAGCCTCGAGCAGTCGTAAAACTCGTCCGTCAGATTTTGGGGCACAGACTAATTACGGATGGCACATTGATATTGTAGAGATGTATGCCACAAGGTTCGAGCCTAGTCCAGTATAACGTGAGTGAATATAATTGTACAGGAATCAGAAGATAAAAATACAAGCGAAGTCCTGCTTATTATCCACTGGGTCCACCCGCGTGCAGAGCCCTTTCCACCCCCATGACCTCTCTCTTTCTCCACGACGAACATGGCGTCTCGAATGGTGATTGCCCTCCGTTTATCATCCTCTCTTGGAGAGGCCGCACCCTGAGAGCCTTTCACGGTAGACACATACGGTCGAGCCCAACTTCCCCGGCAGTCGTGGACGCTGGAGTAGTCGTAGTCGCCGAGCTCAAGCCAGCAGCCGTCGCAGAGATTGCAGGTTTAGGTTTTGGCGCAGGTGGCGCAGCTGCACTGGCGTTCATCCACGCATACTTCTGACCCAGTCCAGCCGCTTGACTGGCAACGGCGCTCGACATCTTCTTCTGCACGTCCGCAGACATATTTCTTGTAGTGACACCAGGCCCATCCACCTTCTTCTCTTATTCTTCGGCTGACCGTCTCCCGTGCTTTCTGCGTCATCGACAGCCAGAGCTGCTCCATTCGCTTGGTTCACTAGAGCGGCGGCATGAACAGCGGCCATACCTGCCCTTTCCTTTCGCTCTCGTCAACAAGTTTCTAGATCGTTGTGAGTTGGTTCGATACGTCCGCCCGTATCATAAGGCTCCGCATGGATGTGCCGTCCTCGTAATGTGACACAGGGCCTGAATCTGGGTGAATATCACAGTCGACACGAATAGGTAGCCAGCGACTCAGATAGTACAACTATAGCAGAATCACTTATCCTGCTTTGTTTACTACTCCGCATAACAGTGACCATCGTACTACTTAGTAGGATCGGAGGCCTGAGGAACCAAGTTCGAATAAGCAATCAGCGACTAGACTCTATGTCAACACAGTGTGCTATTAAAACACTCACACGTATCACTGCAAGAAAAACACTAATAGACAGTCAGCTATCAATTTCAATACCCTGTTGCGGTGGGCGGAGGTGTTTCGAGTCAGGGTGGCTCAGCAGCAAGGAAGACACCGTGTGGTTTTGATCGATTATGTAATGTACGCACCAGACTCCGCGAGCCTCCGCGGCGTATTGTTTGACTCGTCCGGATTTAGGAAACTCGAGTTGAAGGACGCGCTCGAGTCTGCTCGAGTCTCTTGAAGTCTACATAACTTGAACTACGTACACTCGGCGGCCTCGCATTTGGTCGTCTCAAAAAATATACATTTCAACACCGTCTGCAGACGCGAAGAAAGCTGCCGGCGGAATCGTTCATTCTTGTGAGCGTATCCCACGAGACAGAACTTATATCATACCACAGCATAGTATACGCGATCGAGAGCTCGTCATTTCCCAGAAATGGGAAAAGCTAGTCTTACAAGGAGTCCTCAATAAGCTTACGTGCCACCTCATCACGAGGCAGAATATTGCACGTATATGGTTCCGTGTGGCTAGTTTTGATAGGGTCAATGTGGCACATCCTTCCCAATAAACGTGTGAGTACATACCGTGTGAGTACAGTCTTGAATTTTATTTCCGGTTTGATCTCTTTGCCTTCCGCGTCTGTTGCCGGAGAAATAGAGAAAACTGCAAGAATGCGAGCTGCCGCCGTCCACAATGAACCCTCGGCAAGGAAGCGTCCAGCACAGATCCTAAAGTTGCAGTAAGTTGAATATGTATTTTATTCATCACGATTTATGACGAGAAATATCGGGTTCCACTCACCGGCGACCCCAGCCGAACACTGCATTATTAGAAAAGGTCTCTCCCGCACCCTCGGGTTTTGGTAGGAAACGTTCGGGCTTGAACAGTTGTGGATCATGAAATTTGCTCTCGTCCCATGTCATGCTCCTATTGGTTCTAATATGTGAGCAGCAAGCAGAAAATGGATTTGGTGTGCACATTTTCACCTTGTGTTAGCAATAACGATTGATCCTTTCGGTATATGCATGCCATTGTATTCGTCGTCTACCATGAGTTGATGAGGTACACCAATAGGTGTTACGGGCTGCCATCTATCATGATACGGGTGCTTAGTATTCACGCGTATTGACCGTAGATCCTTTGACACTAACCTCATGACTTCGTCTACCACACATTGCACATACGGAAGGGCTTCACGGTCGTTGAGGTCCGGCAGGCGGGTTCTACCAACCACTCGATCGATTTCTTCTTGCGCTTTCTTCTGTGCTTCTGGATGTAGCAACATAGCAGCGATAAAAATTGTCATAATATGCCAAGTCTAGACAAGTAATGTTCATCTCATGCATTCCTCACCGTAAATAATGCGGACTCACCGTTTCGAATCCAGCTGGACATTGATAAAGATCGTCAGCAGCCAATCTTGAGAAGCCTCTCTTTATTCCATACCTGCAAATATCATGCCAGCTGCAAGCCGCAAAGCACGCTCTTGCTCTGGATCCTCCTGTTCGCCGTACATGCGTTCCAGGAGTTTAGACACAAAGGACGGCCGTGCAGTGCCCTCTTTCTGGAACGGGAGGTTTTAGGCTAATAATAATGTGTTCAGGTCCAAGTACCTTACCATTTGTTCAACTACTTTCTCATAGTTATCATGTACGACAGCATCCATGATAGGTTTTGTCTCTGAGAAATACCCGGCACTATATTAGCAGTTTATACAGCAATAAAAGAAGGCAGAAACATCCACCTTTGATGAAATCGACAAACCAAGCTCCGGGAAACCATGAAGGTAAGGATGCGACTAATAAGAGAAGAGGATTCAGATGGTCACAAGCTTGTGTTCCGATAATCGGGGCATCGAATAAGTACTTGCACTTACAAATGGGGTGGATATCCAACAATGTAGGTGCAGTAGCGGCCGCGGCATATTTGATAAAGCGTTCGCCCAAGGAGAAAAACTCGTCTTCATATGATTCGATGCGATGGCCATACCCGATATCTGTCACTATTCCGCCAGCAAACCTGAAAACGAAATCAACACAACCTCGAAACTGGCTTTGACAAATTCTCATTACCGCGCGGCATGTCTGTCAAAACTTCCTGGTTCATCCAAGAGACACTTCAGCAAAACGTTGGCCTCTCTCTCTTGCACTGCACGATATTCGGAAACTATGTTCTTGCCCAATGCATCATTATACATTTTTCGTTGCCGTGTGTGAAATGGTCCATAGGCCGAAAAAACGACCGAGTCTCCCCAGCCAACCCTAAATAACAAGTCAGAAACGGCAGTGTCACGGTATCTGGTAAAAACTTAAGAGCTTGCTCACTGATCATAAATTCCCAGCCGGGCCCTATCGCTATATATGGCGCTGCGCTTCTCCAAAAGATCAGAAGCAGCCTTCTCGGACGCCAACACAACGATGGTCTTTCCCAGAACGCGCAGGGAGGTTACATCCCCTATACATGTCATAGTATGTTGTATTAATGTCACGGGAACGCTCGGTATAACCGTCACGATTACTCACCATACTTCACTGACCATTCGTGCAAGACCTCCGCGGTATTGTGTGGTTCGGGAAAGATGCGAAGGTGGCCAATCAAAGGGTCAGCAGGAGGTCCAGGTGGGAGAGGTAGAGAATGACGCTTCTTCGAGACCCGTCGCGCGACCAACGCGCACAGAACGACAGCTGCAAGGATGGCGTAGTTGTGCATAGTAAAATGACTGGATGTGATGAAGCGCAAGGATCGTCGTACCGCTAGAGTATATAACCCTTGAGGGAATATGCGGTGGTACGATGTAACGTCCCCCAAGCACATCCGGCCATGTCAGTGGAGTCAAAACTAATGGTCAGACCTTCCATGAACCTCGTACATCTTAGCCAAGACGCCGTTGAATACTCCTGTCCTGAATGCTGTAATCAATTGAATGCTGCAACAAGAATTTGAAGTTGCGTACCAATATAGCGGGCACGCGATGAGCCTTCTGAGCTAATCAGAGTGTAGAAAGCGATGCCATATGCAGCCGAGCGGGTCGCCATGCAATGATGGTGCAAATCGCATAGAAGAGGCTGTCACTGTGGGAGGCTTCCTCACCAGCCGTTCTATGTAACAGCCGGCAAACTACGCACCTTTCATTTATCGCTGTCACTTTCTGTCATGATGGGTGAGCCGAATGTGTTGCACCACTATCGTGCAGCTTGTTCCGAATGTGCGAGGGTGCACATGTCTGCTCACTGTCTTGAAGCTTGAATCAAACTTCAATGTTTAATGGTCATCAGTATATGCAAGTTTGAGCCCATCAAATTGAACATACTCTTGCACCTGAAATGACTTGTAAAGAGTCATGCTTACTCAAGTCAGGGCAGTTTCAGGGCCACTGAGCTCGCGGACCTGCGTCGGGGATTTCGCCCAAATCAGCGTGTGTTTATGTCTTTGGAGTGTAGCCGTCGGAGGGGAAGTTGAACCGAGTCGGAGATAGTGGGCCACAACAAAACTGCATACAATGGTCAATGTTGAATTCGAGGTACCTACTAAGTACTAAGTATGCGGAGTATCAGGCCTCAGGCATCAGGCATCAAAAGCTTATAGTACCCCCAGCTCCTTACTTTGGTCCAGCCAAGTAGTCCACTGACAGGACGTAAGCGCATATAGCAGGCCAGGCTATATACTTTCGCGAGACGCAAGGATCTGCTCTAATATACATGTTAGATTGAGACAGATACAAACATGATAAAAGGGTAAAGAACATACCGTCGTGACCGTACTTAGTCAAGTTGCACAAAGGCGGACCGGTCCGCACATCCGCATCTGGCTGGCGGGGCTCGTGCATATAGACCGCGAGGCTCGGTCGCCCTCGTCCTCCCCTCTCCTCATCGCTAATCACTCTCTGCTTGTCATTATCTGGTCTGGGCTTTCGCTGGGGACTGCTATATCTAGGGCGACACGGTTGGCGGCGACCAACTACATTCAAGAGTTGACACACAAGACCATCACTACTAGGGACCATTAACGGGATGTTGGCAGCTTCAAGGACGTGTTTGAGGACGGCGGCGAGGAGGTCGGGGGTGAGATTCGCCTCGAATGAAGCGAAGGCAGTGGCTCTGGCAAGGGCGCATCCGCGGGCCAGTGCGCGCCCGACGTTATTCATGGCCGCCGCAGCTACGGGTGGTGTACTCTTCGGTTCATTCGTACGTCTCTCTCTCCTTTCTCACCACCACAGCTCTTCTTTCTAACCTACACTTATCATTTCAACGATTTCATGACGATATAGCTCACGTACCAATATACCTACCCCATCGCCCTCGACGCATCGGCTCCATCCTCGAAGGTGCCGCCGAAATCCAAAGAGGCACCTGTGTACATATCGTACGAAGAAGTTCAGAAACATAACACTCGGGAGAGCTGTTGGGTCATCATCGACGGTCAGGTATACGATGCGACCTCCGTGCTGCGGTGGCACCCCGCAGGCCCAGACGTCATCTTACAATTAGCAGGCAAAGACGCGACGTAAGCCTTACTTATTTCCTTCTACATGTGTATGACTGAGTACTAAATCGCTGTATAACTTGAATACAGAAAACAATTCGTACCAATTCACCCACCAAATATCCTCTCCCACCTCCCCGCCTCCGCCCACCTCGGACCCGTCGACCCCGAGACGCTGCCCAAACCGTCCCTCGAAGACACGGAAGAAGAGACACGTATAGCCGAGGCGAGGAGCCAGCTGCCTGAACCTGGTGCCGCGCTAAACCTGCAGGACATCGAAGTATGATGAGTTTTCTCCCTCCCCCTCTTTGGGTTGTATTTTTATGTGTATTTGTTGGGTGCTTGTCACTCTCGCTGCTGGAATAATCTGTTTCTTTGCTCCTTCACCTTCTCTGTTGCTCTCAGGCCGTGTGCCCGCGCCTCAAATATACTGGCCTTGTCTGCTCTGAACTGTGTCAATCTGCCACAGGCTGCTCATTCAACCACAAACTAACGGCACTGACTTGCTTTATGTTTTTGTACACGCACGAAGGACTACGCCGAGAAAGTGCTGACGAAGACCGCGTGGGCGTATTACCGCTCGACGGGCGACGACGAGTACACGTATTGGGAGAACTTTGAGTCCTTCAAGCGGTTCTGGTTCAGACCGAGGGTGTGAGTTTCCAGTTTCCGGTTCCTTGTTTCATGGTCCTTCAATGAGCTCTCGAGAGACTACTAGTGATCTATAGCGGCCGTAAGTATAAGCTTTACTGAAAATGAGGATTGCACCCAGGTTGCACAAGATCTCACAAATATCAATGTCCACGACGATGTTCGGCGGGGTTGAGAGCTCGTTGCCGATCTTCATCGCTCCTGCCGCCTTGGCTCGTCTGGGACACCCAGACGGGGAGATGAACCTCACGCGTGCGGCTGGATCTGAGGGGATACTGCAAGGCGTGAGTGCCATATCGTCACTAAGGCTGGCGAGCTCGAATGAAGTATTGACAGAGGTTGGTGGGTTCGTAGATATCGAATAACGCGAGCTGCTCTGTCGACGAGATCATGTCCGTCAAGCGACCCCAGCAGAGCCTCATCTTCCAGGTAGGAGTTCTCCCTTTCATAGCCGGATTGACAGCCATGCGATGAACGGTATTGTATCAATATAGTTGTACATGAACAAAGACAGATCCGCGAGCGAGACGCTCATACGAGGATTGGAAGGCCAGGGGTTCAAGGCGATCATGCTCACTGTGGATGCTGCCGTGCCTGGGAACCGGGAGATCGACAAGCGGTCGAAAGGATTCACCGTGCGTTCTCTGTTCCTGGGTATCATTGACCTGCCAGTGTATCCTCACGGCTGGCTTTGGGACCGTTTAGGTTGGTCCTGCGCATGGGAAGAGTGGGACTGAGGGGCAGGGTGTTGCTTTGGCTATCTCAGGATATCAAGATCCGGACGTGTGCTGTAAGTTTTGAACAGATTATTGTAAACGGTCTCTGTTTGATGAGGTGTTACGGTTGTAGGGGAAGACATTCCATGGATCCAAAGCCTCACGAAGCTTCCGTTGATCATTAAGGGCATTCAATGCGTCGAGGTGAGTATACTACTATCCTATGTTTTTGCCTGCATGGTATGCTTAACCAATCCTCCCTCTTTAGGACGCTGAGAAAGCATTCCAGTACGGCGCACAAAGCATCATTCTCTCCAACCACGGAGGCCGAGAACTCGACTTGTACGTTCCAGTCCAGCTTGGAAACTCCCCTCTCCGACCAAAACCTAAAGAGCTTAACTGACAATGCACACCTTATGCTTGATAGTTCTCCGGCTCCCATGACAGTGCTATACGAACTACACCAGCAGCGACCCGACTTGTTGCGCGAGCACGAAGTCTACATCGACGGTGGCGTACGACGGGGAACGGACGTGTTGAAAGCACTATGTCTCGGAGCTCGTGGCGTCGGTCTCGGTCGTCCATTCCTGTGGGCAAACGCCGTCTGGGGCGAGGCTGGCTGTCGACGGGTTATCGAAAGTAAGTAGAACTGTTTCCTACGTTGAAGTGTCTGTGTCCTGATGAATGGCGCTGGAACGTTGTGTTAATCTGACAGTTATGAGAGAGGAGATCGCGACGGGGATGCGGTTGTTGGGTGTGACGAGCATTGATCAGCTCAGGCCTGAGCTCGTACGGTATGTGGACCGAACTCCCGCTTGCCCTCCTCGGGCACGGTTGTGAGTAGTCTGGTAGTTAGTAGGAGGTCGACCCGGGGACCTGCGCAAGCGTCACTGACGGTGATATCCCTGCCTGCCATCAGCGTGTGTTACTTTGTTTATCGGGGATGGACGTGCTGTCGTTATCGCTCCCCTGTTGAGAAGACTGGATGCGCACGTTTCTTGTGAAAGAAGTGAACGTGTTGGAGCGTCTTGCTGTGGTCATCCGTCCGTCTCAACCTGCTTACGAAGGTGCGAATATTCATTCGGAGCCTACCTGTGATTTATTATGAGCACCGTCCACGTCAGTCATGTGGCCACGAAATTGAACATTGTGAGAATGGGAACCCCCACAACAAAGCAACAAAAATGGGACGATGACAAGAAATGGTTGGGGATTGGCCGGCGGATCCAGAAACTGACAAGATATCCCACTGCTCATGGGCGTCTGTGGTCGTAGCCTATGGGCGCCTGGTCCTCGGTCAAGAGAGAGTAGCATGTGCGCCTTTGGAAGCAGAGCCCACGAGTCTGCACCTCCTCCAGCCCATCCAGTCCCATCACCCTCAATCTCTCATCTGCACCATCATCATCTCCAGCCTCGAGCAATCCCTGTCTGCACAACGGCGGCAGCGTCCTGCTCGGCCATACACGCAGCGACGAGCACAGGTACATGCATGAATTCCCTGACCTACCTCTCCCGCCAGTTCGATGTCCTCGCAGCCGCACGTACCCCGCCCTCGACGCCCTCAGTCGAGCACGCACAGCTCCTCGCAGACGATGACAAGACGCCCTTGAAGCGTGTGCAGACTTGGTCCCAGAAGTCGTTCGTCCAGCCCTCACCATCCCCAAGCAATAGCAGCGGCAGCGCCTCCGCTGCGCCGTGGTCACTAAGACGGTCGTACTCATCACCTGCGGAAGTGAACCCCACTGAACCGTCGACCTCTAACGCACCTTCATCATCAACTCAAGCATCTCCTATACCCTCGGGCTCACGTCCGCCGTCGAGACGGCCCTCGCTCTCCTCGTCAGAGAAGGCGGCTCGTCTGAACCGAGTCGAGAGCATATTCTATCGTATATTCTTCGTGCGCGTGCTTATAGCACTGTGGCACTATGTATTGGGGCTCTGGCGGTCTGTCAATGCCAAGCTCGCTCCTCCTAATAACCAGGGCTCGCGATCTGTCGTCGCTCAAGAGCTGAACGACGAAGATGAGAAGGATGAGGGGGTTCATGGCAAGGATGAGGAGAAGCCTCCAATACAAGTGCACCCTGCGACTCCGACGCCTCCGCCATTGCCGCTACCGATGTTTAATCTACCAAGCCTTTCTCGAACTAATACGGATCCTGGCGTCGTCTTCGCGGACACAAAGTCACCATCCCCAGTGGCGGGCTCCGTACCCCCTGTTACTTCCACACGTGCTGGCGAGCTGCCGCGAACGAGTACCCCACCTGGATCTGCAGTGCGGAAGATGCCATTGCATTTACCTAAGACCCTCGTTTTGGACCTCGATGAGACACTCATACATTCTACCTCCCGCCCTATGGACTACCGCGCGTCAGGCGGTATCCTCAGCAGTCTGGGATTCGGTCGGCGTAATAAGGGTGTGGGTCACACAGTGGAGGTAGTACTGGGCGGTCGCAGCACCGTCTATCATGTTTACAAACGGCCGTTCGTGGACTACTTCTTGAGGAAGGTGCGTGTCCACTCCCGACTTCATTTCGGGCTACGCTTCGAGTGGACACGGAGATATGCTGACGTTTTCATGTGAATTCTCTCGTCACATCTATCCATCTATCTCTCTAGGTATCCACGTGGTATACGCTCGTTATATTTACGGCATCTATGCAAGAGTATGCCGATCCTGTCATTGACTGGTTAGACGCAGGCAGGGGTATACTGGGGCGTCGTCTCTTTCGCGAGGTGAGCCCACTCTTGCTTTCATCGATGCGAATTGCAACTTTGCAAAGAATCACTATCGCCGAGGTACTGACCGATGGTTCTCTTCGCTTCTACAGTCATGTACCCAGCTACCTAATGGGAACTACACCAAGGACCTATCGATAATCGAGCAGGATCTCTCCCGGGTGTGTCTCGTCGATAACTCACCCATATGTTATAGCATGAACGAGTGTACGTCATCTCCGTTCCTTATTAATTCCCTTTCATGAAATCTCGATGCTCATCCTATCCGCGTCATTGCTTTGTCGTGTCTAGCCAACGGCATACCAATAGAAGGCTGGACAAACGACCCACACGATGAGGCACTACTTGACCTCCTCCCCGTGCTCGACTCGTTGCGGTTCACGACTGACGTACGCCGCGTGCTCGGCATTCGTGGGTTCGGCTTCATTTCGTGACAACGCGTAAGCCTGCCTGCACACCACCTCGTTCAACCGCAGGTGTGTAGGCGGTTTAGGCGTATACCGAATTGTCGCTCGCCTTCCATTCCCTGACTTGACTGACGTCGAAGTCGTTGTACTTATCACCATCATCAACCCATATTACACCTATATCATCCACATCGCGTCGCGTGTGTGAGAGATCGGCAAGGCATGTGTGCGAAAGTTCCAAGATACGGTGAAGCATTCACGTGAAGAGAGGTTCACGCCTCAGGCCTCGTCGGCATCGTTGCATGACTTCGAAATTCGCCTCCGTCTCGTGCTCATTCCCTCTTTGCTCACGAGTGCACGCTTGTCCATGCTGCTCACGCTGCTGACCTTAACTATGGTGTTGATCCGCTGCACGTATATCATATAACCCCCACATTGCACACTCCATCTATATCTGCGGACTTCTTTCTCGGGCACATATATATTGCGTTTCATTTTCGCGTAGATAATTAAGCTTTATTCTATACAGTCAAAGAACTTCTTTATACTACAAAGTCGTATATTACGTACTGTGGTCAAGTAATACAGTAAATCAACCCCCGGTCATAGATACCAACAGCATCTGCAGTCGGGACGACTACTCACTGAAGTACTGAAGTGTTTTCAGTTGCCATATTTCGCGCACTTACGTATGTCCTGTCTGACAAGCTAGGTTTTACCAATAAAAATCGTGATCCATCTTCCAAAGGTAATAGAACTACAAAACGCGTACAACTGCTTATTCGAATATTGCGATGTATTAATTACACACTGAGAGAAGGCCGCAACCAGAGAGAAACAAAAATGATGAAGACACAAGGAGAAATGTACCATATACGGTTGTGTAGGTGGGAGCAGGGACTCGGGTTGACAGAATCATCGTGGGAGGCTGAGGAGGTCGGGAGAACGTCATCTGCCATGTATCACGGGGAGTGAGTACCAATGTGCTCGATGGCATACACGTTCAATATGATCCAGTCATAGCCGAGCGGGGGAGAGGTATAAGAGAAGACGGGCACGAAAGCAAGGCGAGCACACAAACGAACGGAGGAGGGCCCGTTACATGGCCAGCTCCGCCTGCAGCCGCTTGAGCTCTTCCTCTTCGTCTGCTTCTTCGGCTTGCTTGGATCCTGCGGAGAGGTAATCGTGGTTGTACGTGAGTAGATGGATATAGATCGGAGGGGAGAAGCAATGGGGGGACGTACTCTCTTCTACTCTGCTCGCGCCTCCTGGATGGTGTATTGGTACGTGCTCGGCCCCTGCGAGTCGGTCGTTGAGCTCGTCTTGCTCCAGATCTGCCAGTTCCCGCTTGAGTTCGTCCTATAGGTAAATATGAGCGATTTCGTTTATGTGACACAGAAAGATCAGAACGCACGTCGTCGATTTCCACACCGGCGTACTGCGGGGCTGATATTGCCTCTGACACCTCGTTCGCTAGCTGCGTCTGTTCTTGGATATCCGCCATCGTCGCATCCACCTTATCAATAGTACTATCAAGCATATACGTCAGTTTGCACATAATTCACTGTGGGTATGAAAGAGGGGAAACGTACAGCTTCCCATGGATATCCTTGAGTGCACTCGACGCCTTCTTCATCGCCGCCATCGTCTCCGCATTGAAGCTCGCGCTCTCCAGCGTATTTATCTGCATCTCTAGCTGGAACCGTGTAGCCTGCAACCTCTCCAGTTCGATCTCCTTCGCCTTCTTCGACTTCAACGCCACGGTCGCAACTGATTTCCACGTCCTCGCGCATTAGCTCTACGGAACCATGCAAGAAACAAGTCAGATAGATATGACTAACCTGCCTTGTTCGAAACAGCATTCGCCTTGGCCTTCTTCAAATCCTCGTCGATCTTCTTCTGTATGTGTTCCTCCTTCTTCTCGAGCATCTGCAGCTGCTGCCGTAGCGTCACAATAGCATCTCGCGACGACTGTTTCGCGTCTCGACGGCCACCGAAATAGCTCATAAAGCTTGCCATCATGTCCTATGTTCTCTCTCGTGTGTTCGTAGAGCGTTCGCGTGAGTTAAGACCCAGAGGGTGAGGATGAGGTAGTCGAGTGCAATGTGGAAGTGAACAGAAAGTGGCTGAGTCGCCTGTTCAGCCTACGCCGCCTCCGAGGTACAGGGCGTCTAATTAGCACTGCGGCAAGTGAGGTCACTCGATGGTCCCGATAAGGAAGGCATACTGTTCACCACCCTTACCAAGTACTCAGCAGGTTCGCGCACAGACGAGGCCATGAAAGAAGCAGGGACAAGAAGATGAAGCATTATCGTTGTTGTACGTACTCTAGCATCCTGTAAACTATATAATGGAGATTGGGATGCGTAAGGCAGAGTTATAAGCGTGGGGCCGTTACAATTTGACCAGCTTATGTCACTGGTTTTTCTTTTCGTTAGTATCGTCGGAGTCATCACTGCAGGGGGCATTATGTCAGAAGCAGGATTTCTCAGTTTGCGCGAAGAACAATCGCTCACATTTCTTCGTCACTACGGGAGTCCTCTGCCCCCTGCCCGGTGACCACTTTGTATGCCACGCGACAAACCATCCAGAACCACACCAGTTGTATTATCTACGAACGGTTAGCATGTCAGTGATTATGGACCGAGAATCGAGAAGAAGTAGATGTACCTGAAGAGAGACCAACATAGCACTGAAACCTGCCAGCACTTCCTCCGTCATGAAACGACCAGTCGGGGGGTCCCATATCGGCTCAATGATGCGCTTAGCATCGGTGTATGCAGATATAATGGCCAACACAAAGAGGAAATGGCGCGTTACTAACCACGAGCCCATGAATAGCACGAAGGTCAGGTCACATAGTGTACTGAAACCCAAGTAACGCAGCATTTTGGCAAGCTACGAAGCAAACGTGTCAGGTACATTAAGCCATGGTGGTAAGAGGAATATACGTACCGGCAAGAATATGTCGCACAAGTCCATTAACATCATGATGAGAACACCTATTCGCGTGAAGTTGTAGAAGTAGCTCCCGAGCATAAGGACTACTGTAATGACATGGTGGGTCATCATCTGCCAGTGGTCCTTCCTGGGTGCTTCGGCGTTGATGACAAGTATTTGGTGCAGGTAGAAGGCGCTTTGCGTTAAATAGTAGAACTTGAGAGGACCGGCAAGGGGTATATGGGGATAATTTATCCAGACATCTACAGGGTCTAAAACTCGGGTTGGAACATTTCGGTGCACGTACTGTGGAAAGGTTAAGCTATATCATGAGGTAATAAGAGACATAGCGGCGTACCAGGCCATAACCCCATTGCAGGGTGTAATATACGACAGGCCATCCCTGCTCCGCGAAACGAATGACGCTTCTCCTGACTTGTTTCTGCTCTCTCTTCGTGATTTTCACAGTAGTGAGATCATGCGCAGCATGACCGTTCGTAGACCCGTTCGCCTTTCCATTCCCGTTTGCATGCTTCCTTCCCTTCTCCTTGCCCGCCTTCAGCTGGCGCGTTAGATACCATTTTGCGAAAGGTTCAAACACGCCCAGCCTGAACGCGTCTCGAAGTATAGCAAAGACAGCGATTATCGACACAATGTACCAGAAGTCCAATGGTCCAACAGCATAGTACTCAGAGTCTGGGAACGAGTCCGGCGCTGCCGGTCTGTCGACAGGATACGAGAGAGTAACGAAGGGAATGAGGAACGAGGGTAGCCATTCGGGGGCCTGTGCAGCGTTCATGGTGGAGGTCGAGCGTGTTGTCGCGTCAAATGGTCATGAACTGGGGAGAGAAGATGTTGGGGCGACGACGACCTGTTCGCTGGTAGTCGGACCACGTCGCGTCTTGAGCGTTTCGGTGATAAAATCGAGACTGACGGCAAGAACTCACGGCGCGTGTTCGACGGGAGTGCGGGCGGCGGGGCTGTGGCGGGCGTCGAGGAGGACGTCTTGGACGACGACCACGGGTGTCTGCTGGCAGAGTTGAGACAAAACGCAGAGATATCCGCTCATGCCACGCGTTTTATGAACGTGCTCTAAATCTCTCGTAAATATCCCAGATCAATACATACAGGTCATGGGGCCGTGGGAATCCCTCCGACAGCCCGCATTTGGCACGACCAACTTCAAGCTGCTGGTCGCATGCGCCTCCGCCATCGACCACCATGTCCTCCTCACAGCCAAACACGACCCTCTACATCAAAAACCTCAATGACAAGGTCCAGAAAGACGAGCTCAGGCTGCAGCTCTTCGGCCTCTTCACCACATATGGCCGGGTCATCGACGTGGTGGCGCTCAAGACGCAAAAGATGAGAGGACAGGCTTTCATCGTCTTCAGTGACTTGGCGGGCGCGACCGCTGCACTCCGTGCGTGCGAAGGTATCGTCTTCTATGATAAACCGATGGTGCGCGGTCCATCTCATGAACCTTGGTCTTTGGAAGTCGTTGATTCGAACAAGTGATTCGCCCGTCGGTGCACGCTACAGCATATCGAGTACGCGAAGTCAAAGTCCTATGCCACATTGAAACGCGAAGATCCCGACTTCGTACCGCCAACGTCGGTCCATGCGCAAAATACTGCTTCAAGACTTGGGACTGGCGTATTGAACGGCGACGGGAAGAGAAGTAGAGAGGACCGCGCAGATGAGGGTGAGAGGGAAGCTAAGAAAGAGAAGGTTGACGATAGCGACGACGACGGAGAGGAGATGGAGATTGACGATGAGGAAGAGGCTGCCGCAAAGGGCAAGAGCTCTGGTCAGTATCAAAGTTGTTCAAAAGGACCGGTGTCACTGACGTAAACTATTGCGTTTCAGGCGCTGCCAGTGTACCCACCGCAGTATTACAGAAGTCAGCAAGATTGCTATGCACAAACCTACCACAGGAGGTCACGAATGATGTGCTATCAGTCCTGTTCCAACAGTACGTCTCTCGATTCGCCCGCGTGTAACAAAGACTGACGTCGTCTTCCTACAGATACCAGGGCTTCCAAGCTGCCAATGTCACACCGTCACCCACACCCAATGCTGCAGGACAAAAGTGCAAGTTGGCACACGTTTTCTTCGACTCGCCAGACCTCGCTTCAGTCGCCAAGGAGGCACTGGATGGCTTCACACTGAAGAAAGGCTGGGTGATGTCGGTGGTTTACATATAGCTGTATATAATTTTTCGTGTTGTGCTTTTACGCTTGTTCTAATGTGACTGCTTTCGTCCAGAAATTTCATTTGCTACAAAGCGAGTTTGTTCTCTATGTGCAATGCGGACTACTATCCAGGGTGCTAAATTACACGAGTATACAAATTACCACGTCTATGAAAGGTATCGGAAACCCTTCTCTGTGACCCCCCTCTTTTCTTCTTCCTCGTCAAGCTTTCTGTTGAGGCCCTCAAGATGTAGCTTCATGCCATACAACAGTACAATCGAGAACCCCGCGCAAGAAGTGGTAATTGCGTACGAAAAGCGGTACGTGGGCCCCCAAGCCGATGGCCAAACGTATCTGCAAGGGGACACATCAACACCCGCAAAATCCTAATAAGAGGTAGTCCAGAGGAGCTTACGATCCAGCGATGTTCCCGAGTTGCGAGAATGCGTTCGTGAAAGCGACTGCAACGGCGCGTTTCGCAGGTGGCCTGGGGAACGTGTTGCTAACCCATGCGTATAGGCAGACGAAGCCTGCGTAGCATTGAGCCATCATGAACAGCGAGACGTATCTAGCTGCAGTGTTCATGGTGGAGAGCGCGATCACGAAACCGACGATCCCCACGAGGAAGGGTATGGTAATGTGCCAGAAGCGTTCGCCAGTCTTGTCGGAGTGTCTATTATAAGAATGGTTCCTACCGGTGAGTATACTTGGCTTATTTGATCAAAGCAGGAATACTTACCGAGACACAAGATACGCCTCTATAGCCGTCCACGCGAATGGTGGCGCACAGAGCAGAAGCGTAATGGTGCGGTTATACCCAAGCGTCGCAGAAAGCGTTGGGAAATACGCGTTGAACGACAGTGCGATAACCTGCGCCGTCATAGCGAGTGCCATCGCCCACACCCTCCAATCCTTCAACGCCATCCACATCCCCTGAACCTGCCCCACCTCCGTCTCACCTTCATCACCCACTCCAGCGTCTTCCTCCATCCTGCGCATAGCCAACCTCCTCTCCAAATCCGTCAAACCTCTCGTCGTGGCCGGGAAATCCGGGAGTATGAAAATCGCGCATAGGGCGACGAACATCGTTAGGGCGCCTTCGATGTAGAACAGCCATCGCCAGGCTGCATGTCCAAGTCTACCATCCATGCCGTCGAGGATTCCCGAGGCGAGCAGAGAACCGAAGGCGTTGCTGATGATATTGCCGCAGTAGAGGATGGCAGTGCGTTGGCCGAGCTCGTCGCGCTTGTACCATTTGCTGAGCAGGAAGAGGGCCCCCGGGAAGAAGGCGGCTTCGAGGAACCCGCAGAAGAAGCGGGTGAGGAGGGCGCCGACGAAGCTGTCAGAAGGTGAGCGTGTACTTCGACACATAGGAAGGTAGACTGGCTCACTTGTTCGTGACACCGGTCAAGACAGATACTGCTCCCCAAAGGACCATGCAAAGCGGCAGCTGAAGAGATGGCTTGGCCCATCGGTTGAGTAGCATATTCCTTCGGAACGCATCAACCACCATCCGCACAAGCAGAGTGGAGAAAGAGACTCACGAGGGTATCTGCATGAGGATATACCCCACGTAGAGGATCGATAGAAGCGTAGGAAATTGTTGCCCCGTGAGGTGCAAGTCATCTTCAAACCCTCGAAGTCGGGCAGCTCTGTTCGGGTCGCTTCTTAGTGAACAACCTTCATTGAACATACACATCGACGGTACATACCCTGCATTATTACGATCGACCTACAAAATAACAAAACAACGGTGAGTATGAGGATATCCCTCTCAAGCGGCTGAAAAACTCACATAGTTAAGAATATAGATCAGGATGAGGATTGACATCCTCAAGTCAATCTTCCACAGCAACCTGCGCTCAATCCTCTTCCTGGCCTCCGTTCCACCAAACTCAGCGTCTGGATCCACCTCTGCTTGATTTACAACATAGTCCGCTTTCTCCACATCGCTGCTCACGGCCTTCTCCGAATCGATAGATGAGGGCATATTTGTAGTCTCACCAGCGCGTATTGGCTTTCGCGAGAGGGTTCAAGGTGGGCTAAAAGCTGCTTAGGAGAGGTTTTGCGGGGGCGACCGCAAACCTCCCATCTCCCCGTCATGAGACAGACTATGTACTCTCTCGCCTACCCAGCGTCTTCCGGGAGAACGGATAATAGGTGGACAGGTCACAAGGTCACTTAAGCTTCATCGGTGTGGAGTCTATACCAGACGATACGTTTGAACTGATGTATAGTGGGTGGGAAACATAGGCTCTGTTTTGTTTGCTAGTGCGGACCGGTACCGATGCGCATGCATTGGAGCGGACGTTTTGTTTGAACTTTGGTGGTAAATCACGGTTGAGGTCATGAGTCCTCGTTCGTCAAGGGCTATCATGTCCTTGGCATGATGGGCAGCGGTAATAGGACCTGAAAGGAATCGTCACCTGTTGACATGTAATTTACCTGTCGCAATGTCGAGGTGCATCACTCTCTGAGAAGTCGTTTTAAATAAATAAAGTCCATTCCGTCTAGCGTCCGAAGGTGAATGTACAACAGATCTAAGTATATGTCGTGTGAGAACGCGCACCGTGTACTCAACAAATATTCAACAGTGACATCCCTTCCTCTGCCCCTCTCTACGTTCGTCAATGCAGATATCTGAAACCAGCCGACGTTTCCCCTCGCTCCCTCTCTTCCCTCAAGATCTTCCTGTTCAACGCCTGCAAGCGCAGCCTTAGGAGGTAGCACATGAGAATGGAGCAGCTCGAAGCGACGATGCAGATCGCGAATGATTTGCGATACGTAGGGCCCCATCCGCTCGGCCAGATATACCTAATTTACGAACGTCGGCACGGTATCGATTATCGAGAAGTAGAATGAGGGTGAGAGTAAGCAGAGATGATCGTCGTAGAAGGATGGAAGGAAAAAACACGCACGAGCCGCCGATGTTGCCGATCTGCGATACCGAGTTGCAGAAGGCGAGGGCCACGGCCCGTTTGGTGTGTGGGCTTGGGAAGGTGTTGCTCATCCATCCGTAGAAGATGGAAAAGCCTGCGTATGTCTGTGCCATGAGGAACCTGCGTCACCGTATGTCTGAGCTTGAGCTTTGGGATGGACAAGTGGGTGTTACACGTACAGTGCAAAGTACCGCCATCCGACGTTCATGGTTTGAGTGGCTATCGCGAAGCCAATAATGCCAACGCCAAAGGGCACTGTGATGTGATAGAATCGTTCTCCGGTCATGTCTGAATGGCTATGGGGAGGTGTTCAGCCACGGAGATCAGGCGATAACAGTCAGTGGATTACGTACCGAGAGTTCAGGAAGGTAAGCACGGCAGAAAGCAAAAATGGAGGGGCGCAAAGAAGGAGCGTGATCGTTCGGCTGTATCCCAACGTAGCTGTGAGCGTTGGGAAATACATATTGAAGGTTTGCGCGAGAATTTGCGAAAGCATTATCCCGGTCAGAATATACATATGCGGGTCTTTCATCGCTGCGACGAATCCAGCCAAATGAGAGTTCTTCTCATCACTCTCTTCGGACTGGTCGGAGTCCTCTTCCAGTCGCAAGATAGCCAATCTGATCTCCTTCTGCGTGAGCCATCCCGGATGCGTTGTCTCAGGAAAGTCTGGCAGCACAAAGATAGCTAGTATGGCGACTACAACTGTCAAAGAACCTTCGACGAAGAAGAGCCACCTCCAGGCAGACTGGCCGAGCACGCCTTCCATCGTGTCCAGGATGGCTGACGCGATGAGTGAGCCGAACGCATTGCTGATGATGTTTCCGCAGAAGAGGAGGGCGGTGCGAAATCCCAATTCGCTGTGTTTGTACCATTTGCTAATGAGGAAGAGCGCGCCGGGGAAGAAGGAGGCTTCTACTATGCCGAGGAGGAAGCGTGTGGTGAGGGCGCCCAAGAAGCTGTGTTCGACTCTGTCAGTCTATGACGACAGGATACACGTTGTATGTGTGTTCACCTCGTAGTAAAACCTGTGGAAGTAATGTCACAATCAATTCCCTCTATCGTCAAACAAATGATGACGGTGCCGGGCTCATGCTTACCTGTAAGAATGGAGAGTAGGCCCCAGACGACCATACAGACCGGTAGATAGAGGGATGGCTTTCCTATGTGGTTGAGAAACATGTTTCTGCAAAAATAATCAATATCTAGCTCATAACTCATTGCACGTTTACGTACGAGGGTATCTGCATTGAGATGTATCCGACATATAGAATAGAGAGAATAGACGCGAATTGGGTGCCCTCTAGGTGAAGGTCTTCTTCGAATCCACGCAACCGAGCAGCACTATTGTATGTACATGTCAGACAAGAATCGTAACAGAACATGCACAGTAATAGCTCACGCAGCGTTGTTTCTGTCGATCTGCGCAGGACATGTGCATATAAGCTTCCATTGTACCTCTGTTCCAGCCCACGTAACTCACATAATTCAAGATGTATATTAGCACCAGTATTGACATTCTCTTGTCCACCTTCCACAGAAGCTCCCTCTCTATCTGTCTTCTTCCTTCATCTCCTCCCCATTCGTCGCTGTCAAGTTCTGGTTCACCGACTGGTACGTCGACGTCCTGGCTTCCGGAAGCATGCTTGAGTAGCGGTGTGGTTACGTTCTCATCTATGAACGTGGCCATTCTGTCATCAGCAGCCAGCTTACTCCTTGACTGTAAATAAGGTCTGGATTTGGTTTACTGTGGAAGTAAGAAAGAAAGTTGAGAGTTGGACAAGATAACAGCGAACGCCATGGCAGTGGCGAATCACGTACACGGTGACTGGCTCCCCGCAGGGGGCGTCTATTCACTAGATAACCGCAAGCCACCCAATCGAGATCCTACATCATATCTCCCCGGAGATTAATCGGCACGCGGTGCACGTGACAGGCGCGACAGTGTGATGTTTACGCGTGCAAAGCGTGTTTCAAGCTCCGCCCACTTCACTGACCGTTTAGGACGCCCCCTGTTTTGCAGCTTTTGTGTTCATCTAGGTCCGACTAGGACTGAACGTACGACATAGGATGGACCCTCGCGAGAATATTGCAATTGACTTGGACTACGAGGACCTCGTTCCCCTCACACGCGCCCAGCGAGTCGCCCGCGCTATCGACAAACTACCCAAACTATCCGTCGAAGAAATCCCATCGCCCGAAGACTCATGCCCAATTTGCTTGAACCCTTTTATCGCCATTTATGCTGGAGAAGTGCAGAATGAGGGGATCGCTACTCTTTCTGGCGTCGTCGCGCCGAAATTGGTTGATATGAGTGGAGTGACGAGATTGGAGGGGTGTGGACATGTGTTTTGTAGAGTAGAGTAAGTACACGCATGCTAGTGCTGTGTTTATAGTAGGATGTTGACTCATTAATGCATGTCATAGTCTTATTGAGTGGATAAGAGGCAGCGTAAGTCACGTACTTTCCGCTCCCAAAACAACCCCGCTGAGCTTCCAAACGTAGCACGGTACCTGCCCAGCCTGCCGACACGCATTCGCCGACATCCGACCTATAACAGAGTCGGACGGAGAGTCTTCCGATGGAGACTATATACCGGACGACGATGAAGAAGACGGGTTCACGGATGAAGACATGGATGACTGGGGAATGGATACAGACCCTATGGAGCCATTTACGGACGCCGAAGACGAAGAGGAGGTCGATGTTGAGTTGGATGTATGGGAAGACAGCGAAGAGGGGATGGAGAACCTCGGCCTCAGTGATGGAGACAGTATGTCTGAGGGAGATCTGGCAGCAGTCAGCGGTGATGAAGGAGTATCTCTTGACGATGGTCAGTACTTTACCGCTGCGTACCTCCTGCAGCATCCCGAACTGACTTCATAACATAGTACAAGTCCACAACGGAGAGGAAGACAGTGTGATAGCGGGAAGCAGCAGCAACTCATTGGGCGATGGTGGACGAAAGCAATAAATTAAACCCTCAGGACTTTAAACAAACATGTTATATCGCTAGTAACTACCAACATCACGCATACACGCTGTATCATACCCAATCTAATTCTATACATACATTCTTTCGCTTATATCTCCAGGAGCTATTCATTACTCTACACAGACAACCCCAACAACCCCCTCACACTCGCACCCTCCCGATTATCCAACCACACCCCCGTAAACTTCCCACTCCACTTCTGGCCCTTGCCTCCACCCTTCACACCTAATTTCGACCTGAGCGCGTCGCCAATCTCCTTCACCTTCTTCTCGTCAGAGCCGAAAAGCATCACCACGGACGAGCTCGTCGCGTTTTGCGAAGAGGGCGAAGAAGAGAGCACGACGAGGTACGACGGAGGCGACGGAGGCGTGCTCACTTCGTTAGTGAATGCCGTCGAGATCGCCGTGAGGAATCCCAATGCGTTGGGTGTATCATCCGTCCTATGCTTGTAGGTGACGATTTGGCCGCTCGCATCGGTCTTGTGGTTAACAAGCTCCTTCGCTAACAACCCCGCCAGCTCCCTCTCAACATCCTCCGCCCGGTTGGTCATCTTCTTTCTCTCGTCGATGATCTGTTGCACCCTCTCGGGGACCTGCGGCGCGCCTGCATTGAGCGTCTTCGCAGTCTGCGAGAGGTAGGAGTGTGTTGAGGTGAGGTGGGTCAGGAGCCGGGGGCCTGATAGGAAGTAGAGGCGGGCAGAGGAGGTGTTGGCACGTGCAAGGTTTTCGATGGTGGGGAGTAGGAAGAGTTGAAGGTTGTGTAGTGTTGGTGCGTGTGTGCCGCAACATCTACACGGTCCTGATCAGTCTGTGTCCTCATCGTCGGCATATATGCATCCGGAATTGACTCACGGGTTACGATCCAAGCCATCAATAACGACCACCCGTTTGACTCCTCCAGCGTAGTCAAGAGGTATACCGACACTCGCAGGTTTATATCCCTGGTGAAACTCCGTGTCCAGCTCCTCGACTTCGACGTGCACCTTTCTACCTTCAAACACATAGCGGTTACACTCCGCCTGTACTGCTGCGATCTCCTCCGGAGTCAAAGCTCGAGGGATCTCGACGTAAGACGGCGTTGGGTATTCCGTCAGCGACCAGGACAGCGTGTCCAGCTTATGGGTATGCTCGAGGACCGCGGAGAGCAAGTGTTGGGAGGTGTGCATACACATCTGTAAGTGCATGCTGATCAGTAAGTAATTGACATTACTGTGGAATAGAAGGCGACTTGCATGATCTAAACGACGCTGGTAGCCCGCCTCACCAAGCGCTACACCGACAGTACTCCCAATAGCGAACGCCTCGAGTGCAGCATCAGTACTTTGATTGCCAATCTTGACATAATGGACTGCGTGTCCACCGATCCGCTTAGCCTCTTGGACGGTCCACAGTTGACCATCACTGCTGGTGAGAACGCCGATGTCAGAAGGCTGTCCGCCGCCTTCGGGAAAGATGACGGTGTCGTGGAGGATAACTTCGAGCAATGGCTCGGTGGACGCTGCCTTATCTTTCTTGGCACGTTTTGGTTGAGGGGCTGCTTGAGCGAGTCGGGAGCTTACGACGGTCGTCGTTGTCTCCCTCAAGAGTGGATCACCTAAAGAATGTAAGGCAGATAGTTTATTGAGCTGCATAATTAATGGATATATGACTATAACTGAACGCTACGCACGTTGACATGCAAGGAGACCTACTGGGATAGAAACGTTTGGATCGGAGGGGACGGCGAGTGTTGGGGAGACAATGCGATGGTAATCTGGAGGTGTTGTGGGGGACAGAAGGATCGCTGAAGCAGCCATGGCCCAATAAACGTAGAGGTATATCGAAGGGTAGAAATCGGTACGTTTGAAGTGAGTCGGTCGGCTCTTGCAATTGAGTGCGAGTGTCCCTGGCTCTCCCTGGCTATCTTGAAATTTAGCGTCGATGATCAGGTCGTCGAGTCGGATCGTCTTCCGAGGTAAAATTTACTCGTCCTTCGGCCGTAAGTAAGGTGCTTTGAAGTTCTGTGCTCGCGTAGATATGGCCACAGGATGGGTATGGTCGAGGGGAGAAGTGCGCGTCGGCACCGCGGCAGGCTCGTCGATCGCAATGCCAAGGAAGGAAAGGATTCAGGCACGAGTTCCCGAGCCCGTTTGATCAAAGAGATAGACGCCTATATCGCGTTTCTGATTTTCTTTACGGGGAAATTGAAAATGATCGTACTTTGTTGTCGTCGGACCACAAGGATGACGACAACGCGTACGCCCCGCTGTCTCGTACTGTCCAGCGAAGTTGCGGAACGCCACAACGTTGTCGAGCGTTGGCATTGATTGACGTATATGAGCAAGACATTTGCATCGTGAGTTCCTCGAATTTTGACCTATTCACCATTCGACCATAGCTTTTGGGGGTTTCTCCGACATATCTCATGTTGCAAACTTCCATGCAATTCTCACACAGACGCTACTCCGCTAGGCACTCAGCCTGATTACTTTTCGCAGGGCTAGCTGGGACAACCATCGTACCGCCTCAGGACCGTATGGACGTATTGATACCCCACCCCCGCAACGTGGAATCTGTCCAACATGAATGACAAATTCACCACATCCCCTCCGCCCCCAACGAGGATTAGCGGGGTAGAATTTGCGGTCGGGGCACGACGTTTCGCTTGTTTTTGTGAAGCTTATGACGCGGATCATCCTCCTCGAATTGACGAACCAACGACACGCCTTCGTGTCTTCGGTTCATCCCTGCGAAAGCGCTTTCTGTTCCTTTTTCCGGATGACCGTGACGGACATTCTGCGCCCTCCTATGGACCGAAAATCGATATCTGAACATGTCTGCAGCGTATAAGAGGGAGGAACGGGAGCATGAATTACACTTGTCCTCCCTCTCCTCCTCCCATCGCTCATTCTAGGATGACCTCCCGGCGCTCGACCGACTCCGTACGCGAGAAATCCGTTGAAGATGCTGAGAACCCTGCTGGTGCTAAGGGCCGGCTCACTGGGACAGATGAGGACTTTGGCGGGACTACGGCGAGGCTGCAGCTGGAGAAGAAGTTGCTGAGGAAGCTCGATCTGCGAATGTCGATTTTGATCGTCATTTACATCCTCAACTATGTTGGTGGCCTCTCTGGACATACACTGAACGAGAACTGACGAGCTATTTGTGCAGATCGATCGAAATAATGCTAGTGCTGCCCGTCTGCGTGGTTTCGAGAGGGATTTGAAGCTAGAGGGAACACAGTTTGCTACCATTCTTAGTATCCTCTACGTCGGATACATCCTCATGCAGATCCCCTCGTAAGACCTTCTTTTAACTATCTGAATCAAGCATCCGCTTACACCATTGTAGAAACATGCTTCTCAACTACATCGGCCGACCCTCACTCTACCTCCCTATATGCATGATGGTCTGGGGCATGATCTCGTGTTTAACGGGTGTCACGACGAACTTCGTCGGAGCACTTCTGACGCGGTTCTTCCTGGGTTTCGTTGAGGCTGCCTTCTTCCCTGGTGCTCTCTTCCTATTGTCGAAGTGGTACACCCGCAGGGAACTTGGTATGCGGACTGCGCTGCTCTCGTGTGGTAGTCTGATCAGCAATGCGTTCGGCTCTCTTATCGCATCTGGGATTCTCGACGGTATGGAGGGAAAGCTGGGTCACTCCGCATGGAGGTTCGTAATTTCCTACTCTGCTCTGTGCCATACATCCAGAGCTAACGCTGTAATCGCTTACACAGATGGCTTTTCTACATCGAAGGCGCCATGACAATCTTCGTTGCCTTCTGTGCTATCTTCATCCTCCCCGATTTCCCTTCCACCTCTTGGCGCTGGCTCTCACCCGAAGAAGTTCTCCTCGCAGAGCGCCGTATGGCTGAAGATGTCGGTGTCGGTGATGAAGGCGAGACAGAAGGTCAAGGTCAACTGCACTCCTTGATCTCAGCCGTCTCAGACTGGAAAGTCTGGTGGCTCGCACTCGCCCAGACGTCCATGACCATCTTCCTTTCGTTCAACGCGTATTTCCCGACGCTCTCTGCTACGCTAGGCTATGACCGTACTGTAACGTTGCTATTGTGCGCCCCGCCCTGGGTGTTTGCGACTATCATTGCATTCTCGGTGTGCAGGCATTCGGACGTCAAACAGGAGCGTTTCTGGCACATTGCCGTCCCTTTGTGTTTCGGTTTGGTTGGATGCATTATTTCGATCGCAACGCAGCACATCGCTGCTCGTTACGTCGCTCTGTAAGTCTCAATGTCATGTCTATGGCTTCGCTTTCCCAACTCACCTCCTCAACCATCCTAGGTTCCTGCTGGCACAGTCGTACGCGGGCTTCATCGTCTTCCTCACCTGGCTCAGTAACTCCTTTGCTCGCCCGCCCTCCAAGCGTGCTATTGCACTCGCCCTCTCCAACGCCTTCTCGCAACTCGGCAACGTTGCAGGCTCTTACGTCTGGCCTTCGATGTGGGGCCCGAGCTACCGCAACTCATATGCGATTTGCATTTCCACGAACGGTCTCACTATCATTATGCTCTTCATATTCAAGAAACATCTGGAGTCGCTGAATAGGAAAGCATTGGATAAGGAGAACGAGGATGGGCTGCCGCAAGGGTACAGATATGTCTCATGATGAACTCCCCCAACGAGTTATTACGGCTGTACATGTTTACGACTACCCGTTTTTTATAACACTGTATTATTAGTACGATACCTGCCAACTAGCAAAAGTTGTATTTCGCGAACATGTGGGTCGCGGTACTGGGCTCACATAACGCGCGGACAAATCTCGGCGATCACTCGTAGAATCCTTACACCGACGCGTACCAAATGACCACATCCAACTTTCACTCGACATAAACTCGATGCGATAAACACTAATTAGGATCCGAAACCAATGACAGGAGTGCGCACGAAGATGAAGTCAGATCAGAGGGACTGCGCCGTGGGTTTATATACGAGAACTACAAGGGTACTCACAGTCTCTCTTCGATCCGTCCTACTCTTCTGCGGTACCAGATACTCCGGCTTCAACGCAAAATATCGAAGGACCACGTGTAGAGGCAGATGGTTGCTCTCGAGAAGAAGAATCTGAACGAAGGGTGGTCATTCACCCGGACCGCCGGAGGTGGTGGAGATATCGTCAAGGAAGGGGAGTGGTTGAACGTGCAATCGTTTCCGACTACAGTGCACGTTGAGCTGTTAAAGCAGGGAAAGATTCCAGATCCTGTATGTTCTGCCTCATAATCTCAATCTAAACGAGTCTTGACGCACCGATTCAATATGACAAGTTCGTGGGATTGAATGAATGGGAGGTGCAATGTACGAGCTTCACGGGTGAAAAGGAGCATAAACTGATGCTGATATGATATGCAGGGATTGGCGAGGCTAGCTGGTCATTCAAGACTCAGTTCGATGTTACTGAGGAAGAGCTGGCAAAGCCCAATGCAGATCTTGTCTTCGATGGTCTAGATACCTTCGCGACTGTCTTTCTCGTGCGTATACTCTTGACATTTGCAGTAGGTTCGGGGTTAAGGGGAACTTCTTCCTTGATCTTAGAATGGCTCCGAGATACTCAAGACTGAGAACCAATTCGTTGCACACCGAGTTGCCGTGAAAAGCCTCTTGAAGCCTTCTGGCAACGAATTGAAGATCGACTTCGAGAGCGCATTTCGCAAGGTAAGACAAATCATCTATCGCCGAAATGTACGTTATAGTTTGGTATCGGCTGTAGGGGCGCGAGATCGAGAAGAAGTACCAGAAGCTTGGCCTGTGGAATGGCGATTCCAGTCGACTTTATGTTCGCAAAGCACAGTACAAGTAAGCATACCAGCCGTGAATTATGACTTGAATACGAGGGTGCTCACCATATCATTTAGCTACGGATGGGATTGGGGTCTGTAGAGCCTTATGATGTCCGGAGAACGTCCTCACTGATATACCGGTTTAGGTCCCGTTCTCATGACTGTGGGTCCTTGGAAGCCTATCAGTCTCGAGACCTACAAAGCGCGCATCACTGACGTGGATGTCCGCGTTAACATTGCCGATGACTTCTACGCCAAAGTCGACGTGAACTTTGAACTCTCCTCCGGCGATCCTGTTGTAGCGAGTGTTAGTTTACTGAGGCCCAGTGGCTCGTTGGCGATCGGGCGCCCTAAGACTCCAGTGCAAGGTCAGGCATCTCTGAACTTTGGTTTCTCAAAGGGCGCGTACGATCTTTGGTGGCCGGTGGGATATGGCGAGCAGCCACTGTATGCTGTTGAGATTATTGTTACCGATGAGGTGGGAGCATGGCTTTCTCTGTTGCTGAACCACGGCGCTGATATTCTGATAACGAGTAGCAAGGCAGCGTGCTCGACAAAAGGGTGCAGAAGTTTGGGTTCCGTCGTGCAGTGGTGATCCAGGATAAGTTGATTGACCAGGAGGGGCGTACATTCCTCTTCGAGATCAACGGGGTGCGAATCTTCTGCGGAGGTGAGCAACAATTGCCCTCGTTTCGAGGGTACCGCTAACTTACGCCCCAAAGGATCCAACTGGATTCCTGCCGACTCCTTCCTCACAACGTAAGTCCTTGCATCTTGTCCCCTCAGATCCAGGGTGCTCATCTTCGGTGTACAGCATAACGCGAGACCGCTATCGAAGGTGGCTTCAACTCTTAGTCGATGGGAATCAGAACATGATTCGTGTATGGGGTGGAGGCATTTACGAAGCAGACGACTTCTACGAGTTGGCCGACGGTGAGTTGGGCGACTGAGCTTGCTCGACATACTCCACTCATGCGATGATCCTCTTACTCCTTGCCCTAGAGCTCGGCATCCTTGTATGGCAAGACTTCATGTTCGGCTGCGGACAGGTGACTGGCTTCGTCATCACGAAGACTTTCATAGCTGACGTCAGGTTCTAGTATCCGGCGCACGACTCTCTGTTGGAATCTATTCAAGTCGAAGCTGAGCAGAATGTCAAGAGACTCAGGCATCATCCTTCTGTGGTCATCTTTGGTACGTGTCCTCATGCTGTTTGTCCGTGAAGGGTCTCTAACGACCCAAATCTCTCACAGCTGGCAACAACGAAGGTTCGTGAGCGGTCGAGTTTCTCCAGTGAATACAGGAGCGTCTCTAACATGGTTTATCACCCCGTTATCCGTCCCATCTATGCAGATTATCAAATCGCTGAGTCACTGAATCTTGAGTTGGACTACAACGATGAGACGTCGGATTTCCGCAAGACCAACTTCCCTGCACGACACATCTACGAACGGTTGTTGCCTTCTGTCGTCGAAAAGCTTAGCAATATACATTACCATCGCAGTTCGCCGTACAGCGGCTTTGGGAAGCATACCACCGACAAGCAGCATGGTGACCTTCATCAGTGTACGTCCCTTCTATTTTCCTTCGCAAACCCGTGACTGGGGGTATGTCAGCCGTTACTCACGGATAGAACGTCGTGTTCAGGGAATGTATGGCACGGGTCTCAAGAGCCCTGGCACAACTGGGATATTTTGGCTGGACGTTTCGTCTCCGAATTCGGAATGTAGGCTCCCATTCTTCATGAGCAACTTACTGCAGTGCTGAGCCCATGCGTTCTAGGGAAGGGTATCCCGACGTACGGACGGTAGACTACTGGCTTGGTGGCAACAAGGCGGAACGCTTCCCTCAGTCCAGGTACGTCAACTAGACGAATTACGTACATATCATCCTCATACCTCCGGACATCATCGCAGGACCATGAACAATCACAACAAGGCTGATGGATTTGAGCGTCGGTTAGAGGTCAGTCTTCGTTCCTTGTGAACCTCCATGCACAGCGGACTCACTCACATGGCCCGGATCTTGAACAGCTGTACCTCGTGGAGAACTTCAAGCATGCCTTCGATCTTGAGAGGTTTGTACTTCCTTACTTCCCACCGTTGTAAAGCCGTCTGTATTGGCCAAGTAACTCACCGCCTATGCATTCACGGCTTCTCAGCTATGTCTATTACACGCAAATCATGCAGGCCGAGACTCTCGCGTCTGCTTACCGGCTCTGGAGAAGGAATTGGAAGGGCAAAGGCAGGGAATATACTGCCGGAGCGCTGGTTTGGCAGGTACGTCCTTTCGTGGCCTTATTCTACTCTGACACGTTCCACTGTCATGCCCCGCATCTTACCCCACACATTTACGGCATATACATGTCTTACTTTTCTGTGATCCATTTGTCGTGCTCACTGATGTTCACCTATACGCACATGCGCATCCAGATTAACGACTGCTGGCCGGTTACATCCTGGGCCATTGTGGACTATTTCTTACGTCCTAAGCCGGCATACTTCACCATCAAACGCGAGCTGCGCCCGTTTACGGTGGGAATGACACGAAAAGAAAAGAAGACATTCCCTGACGAGCTCTCCGCGGCCACATTTACCATTGAGACCGTTCTGGACGTGTGGGGCACGAACAGCACTCTCGAAGAGAAGAAGGCAACGCTCGAAGTCGCGGCGTTTGATTTGCATTCGGAATGGACTGAAAGGTGGACGAAAGATGTCGTTCTTGCGCCCAACGCGGCTACGGAACTGTATTCTGGTGAACTTCCTGGACAGCCCAAGCGCACGAAGGCGAGTGAGGTGCCTAAGACCATCGTTGTTTCTGCAAGGCTCTTAGACGATTCAGGCGTCGTCCTCGGACGGTACTCGAACTGGTACGTTCACTTCAATTGTAAACCAGCTGACAGAGTCGCTGACTACGAACTTACCCTGTGCACATTGACTGACACTTCATTTTACCCATCTCTTTTTCTGCGATCTCTGCGCTCCGTCTCTAGGCCTGAACCTTTCAAGTACATTACGTTCCCGGATATACAAGCTCTCGGGCTGGAGATCAATGTTCAATCAGACGGCGAGTCTGTGCGCCTCTCTACGGTGAAGCCCATCAAGGGCATCGTTCTCGACGTCGCAGAAGATCACGAGAAAGAGGTTCAGTGGGGTGACCAGGCATTGGACCTTGTCCCCGGTGACCCTCAAGTCGTTTCGGCCGTCGGACTCAATGGCAGAACTGTCAAGGCTCGGTTCTTGGGCGATGGCACTGCGTAAATCCTAGATGCGTAGGCGCACGCTCGATGTCCCGGGGGCGTCTGTTGTTTCAGTCGGAATGTGGAACGTGAATGTACGAATGGAAAAGTAAAGACCGGAGGGAGCTCGAGAGTCGAGGCCCTGCCGCAGTAACTAGTCACAAGAGGCGTTTGTACGATTGTGCGGTAGCAGAGAGTCGGAAGGTGATTTGTGCACGAAACTGAAGGAAACTGACCGGAAGGCCGGTGTCCAATGATGATTGTGATTATTACTCTCGAGTGACAATCCTACAGAATCCGCGAACACGTTTCCGTGTTCTTGAACTATAGGCATGTGGGCAAGTGGGCGCATATTCGAATATCTAGATGAATGATGGATGAGCGGGAGCTACTAGGTTCCAATATATATATAAAAGGACGTACTCACCCCCTATACGAGTCTCGAACACGGGGAGTTCCCCTGCATTCTCTGCACAGCTCGAGGAGTGGGATCATTTGATAGAGTCATCCGTGACGCTTTCATGAATACATCTCCGGGAGAGGGGGGCCGGCGCGGTGTTTCTATGTGGTGTATGGGTGAATCTGGTGATTACAATAAAGTGTGATTGAGATTAAGAACCGCCAGGGAGGGGATACACTGTCTGTTGAGTGACTGGAGGTCCCGTTACGAGACGTATACGACGTGAATAGTAGCCTACATAAACTTTTACACAAAGAGTAAAGAAGACGAAGTAATGATGAGAGCGCATGAACGATGCCGCAGCAGAACAGAGAAAATGTACGGTCCTAATTTAAAAAGCCAGCAGTCAACCAAAGTTGTGGTAGAAACAACAGAAAGTCGGAGAAAAGGCGACAGTGGCGCTGCTGAGAGCCAGACCAGGGGAGTGGGTACGGCGCCTCATTATGGTACGGGGAGCTATGTAGTGGTCATACGACCTATGCAATAATTACGAGGGGACAACGCAGCGATACTGATATCGATGGCGGATGAGCAGACCAGGCAGCAAAACAGAAGAGGGTTGGATGATGATGAGGGTTGTCTAGCGTCTAAGGGGAGTTTACTGGATCATGCACTTCGAGGCTTGAGGCTCTGCCTTGCTGCCGCTGGGGGACCGCTTCTCGATCTCCCCCAAACAAAGCTCGAATACCTTGGCTGCGCACACGATCAGAATACCCCAATGCCAGAAGTAGTAAGGAATACTTACCAACGTTGGTATTCGTCTTTGCACTGGTCTCGACCCAAGCAGCGTGATTCTGCTTGGCGAGCTCTTCGCCCTCGTCCTTGGCCACCTGTCTGTTTTTCGAATAAGAGATACTGAATACGGAAAAGATCTTTGAGGGGCAGCTCCAATGAAGGACATGCATGCAAGGCCCCATACTTACCTCTTTTCCAAGTCGACCTTGGATCCGACGATGACACATGGTATTTGGTTCATGCCGCAGAAATTAGTGATCTTGTCGTAGACGACCTGGATCATGTCGAAGGACTTTCTCGAGGCAACCGAGTAGACGAGGACATAACCGTGTATGCCAATGGCATGTTTAGAATTGAGTATCGTGTACTCATCCTGCCAAGAATTGCGGGGTTAGTTGCGAGGAGACACTCGGTTATCTGGTTCTTAGCGCACCTGTCCGGCGGTATCTATGATGTCACATTCATAGTCTACGCCGTTGAAGTTGATGGTCTTCGAGAATGTGCTCTCGATGGTTGGGTAGTAGGACTCGACAAAGTGGTTCTCGGTGAACTGAATCACGAGAGACGACTTGCCTGCAGAAACATAGGAGGGCTGGTGAGCGGACTGTACGGGATATGCGAGAGCGCTCGGATGTAGTGTAGAAATCATACGTACCGACGGAGCGCGAACCAAGCACTGCAATCTTCCTCTTCTTGAGCAGCTCACCGGGCATGATTGGAGAGACAGGGATGAAAGTGGGCGAGGTCTGGAAGTTGGGGGCCTAATATACGAACGGGTCGTCGGAGTGATGAAAAAGGTGGATCTCGTGCGGGATGGGCTGTCGGGCAGTGTCCACCGATTGTCCGCGTCTTTTATCCGGCCGGGTCGTGTCGGGGGTCGATTGAGAGGTGGTGAGCGACAGACCTGGACTGGTCGAGCACGACACCGACGGCGACGAAGAGGAGGGGGAGGAGGAGGGGGCGAAGAGGGGTAGGTGCAAGTGTTAGGCGGGAAGGAGGAAAGGGGTATTTAAACGTCGCAGAGAACGGGGATATGAGGCAAGCTCCCGGATCGAGACCGGTCAGCGCCGGAAAAACCAACAAAGCAATTATTCGATTCGACAACGTGCAGCAGAACTATTTCCTGCCCTCATAAAGCTACTGGAAACCACAGAATTTATGTGCGTCGTGTGCGGTGTGAACCTGTTGCCGTTGCTGCCACATTGCCTGCGCTGATTCTCCCGCAATGGACTTGCTTCTTCGGGCACTGTACTCGTCCTTTTGGTTGTCTCTCCTCCTCTTGCTCCTTGCATGTTTATTCAACCTCTCTCTTCATCCCACCTGCTGGGCCTCTACCACATGCTCCTCCGTCCCCGCAATCCTCACGTCTAAAGTTTGCTCCTCCATGCTTCGTGTCGGCACCTTTTTCGCCAGCTTTAACCTCTGCATTCCGAGTCCCGGCTTAGCGACCAAAAACACCACCCTTCAAACGACCCTCTCCCGACACGCTATGTCCGCTGTTGTCAACGTCACAGAGATAAGGTACGGAACAATCGCAGCTTGGCACACACATCCTTTACAGCCTGTCTGCCCCTCTGACACGCACTTCACCTGGAAGTTGACCGTCGTTCAACGTTCAACGTTCATGCTGCTAACCATTTACTCCTCTCAATTCCTCCGCATTTATAAACTCGGATCCAGGAGTTTACTCCATATTTCCCCATATGATCTCCAACCCATCACACCGCGCTATCCGCCCCACTGCACATCAACACGGTTTGCGATCGTATAAGGGTCACCCAACTCTCGCAGCTGTCTGTACGCTTCCCATCAAGTCTCAGTCCGGATCCATCAAACCCAGTGTATGCAAATTGCCACACCAGCAGCACATGTAATTCGAGCATTTAGCATGGGAAAGGCGGCACGCGTACGTATAAATACGAAGTGTTTCAATGTTCCAAACATAAACCTAGATTTCCGTCCGTCGCGACTTGGAGACGCCACATCTCACAGAACACATCTCTCATTTTCCTGCGACGATCCCTGATCCATGTTCCTGAGTTGCTTAGTGGTTCGTTCTAATGACCTCTTGCAGATTACGCGTGCACCGGTGTTCGGTTAATTACTGTAAAACACGGATACTCGTCAGAACTAGTGACCGAGCATACGCCATAGATCCTTGCACAACTCGCGGAGGATGTACCAAAAGATACTGCAAGGTACTACCTTTCCCTCCATATAAAGGATCCAGCCGAGAATAGGCCTCGTCTCAACCCACCTGCCAGGTAAGTGCAGTCATTACTACAAATTCCGAGCCAGCAGTGTCGTGCTCATTCACGCGTTACGGTACCGGTCGCAGATTGTATAACCTCCCAGAAATCTAGACCACTAGAACTTCCGGCTGGATAGCCCGTACACCGTACGTTGACGCGAAGGCACTTGTTGTCTTTGGCCATGGGCTCCTGGACAGGTTGTTTAGTCCCTGCGAAGTACGTAAAAATGGTGTGTGGATTTGTGTTTGTGTTTGCGCTCTCACTGTTTGGCTCCGTGAGTGTAGCGGGAAGTGCAGACACGTTTGAAAACGAGAGTTTCGGCGAGACAAGTAAGTTCGCGACGAAAAGGTCATTGACAGTCGGTTAGCGTTATCGTCACTATTTGATACATGCGCTCATGAGAAGTTCTCTACAGATCGGGCAGAAGTGCCCAAACTCGGGCATCTCCTTTCGACGCTATATCCTGTCGGTTTACGCGTTCATGAACATTGAAAACGTTGCGATGTCGACTGCACGATGCTACGGTCACCTAACATGTCCCCTGCACACCCACGAGTATAAACCCAAATACAGCTGGCTCACCCAGTCAGCTAGGCTTTGCGGCGACGGCTCACTTTGCAATGTATAGGCGTACATTGCCAATGCAGCGTCCCATTCAATTTGTCTCGACGGAGCTTTGCATCCTCGACGTACAGCATTCTACACCGGGCAAGGAGAGCAGACCAGTTCGGGTAATGTATTGGCCCAGAATACGTCAAGTACGTTCAATTTCAACCGCAACATTCAAATTCATCTGGAGGGAGGTGAGGAGGCTCTGGATCCGTGCAGCTCTGTACTATGGAGGCTCAGCCAGCCAGACCACTCCGAGACCAGGCGGCGGTCGCAACGACAGTAAGGCACGATATCGCTAACATTACGCACGCCCAACGAATCGTCCATTCCATCTTGCCGGGAACCCGCCCACGAAGGTTATTGCCTAACGGAAGTGATCACCGGTTCCGCAGAACTTTGAATGGCGCTGCGAAATTCACGTTTGATGGCTTGGAGGAGGCTCCATGCATCCCGAAGAGGTGGCCCATGTGGTCGAGGACGGAGAGTGAAAGGAAGCGGCCTGACAGGTATTCAATGTTCGATGTGTATACAGTTGAATAGAATGGGTGCGGAATTGGATGGGATAGGACTTGGATGGCGAGGGCGGTGTTTTGTCGTATACGAGTACGAGGCGTGAGTCTGCGCGATTGTCGGGAGAGCCTTGTAGTGAAATTAGACCATGCTCGCAAAATTAGAACCTATCTAGCTGGAAGAGTTGCACGATTTCGTGATGCCCGACTGAAGCGGGAACGAAGCCACGACACGCCTGCGAAAGATAAAGTTGAGGAACTGCGTCTCCGAGGACTAGTTGCCTCGTGGCGTTGTGTGAGCGATACATACCCATGGGATGTCGTAAGAAAGAAAAGATTGCAACTCCTCGTTGAAATTGCGTCGGGAACATGTACTCCTTATCTCTGAAGGAGTGACGAAAGTCAATGATGGTTGCTGCCTCGTTTGCCAGTTTCCTTGGTCTTGGGCTATCTCAGGCTGAATCCTGCAGGCATGAAGGGTCGTGAGCGTGAAAGGACTGTTCGGCCTCCTTGACGAAATGCGTGTCTCCCGCGACGTATCAGGACAGACGAAGATGATCGTCTGGGGCTGAACTACGATATATGGGTGTGGCATCGCACGCAAATACGCGCATCTGAATGTGTAGGAATGATTTGACCGGCTTGAAGGCCCAGATAAGAGAGCGCATCAAGAGATGACGGTATGCTTAGTGTACTCAACTTTAACTTAAGCAACTTAACTCGCCTTCTTGCTGCGTACGTCACGTCGTATTCGCGTCCTCTTATCTTCGCGCCCGCCTGCAAGCAGTGCCCACAGCCCGCCTGCCAGTGACGAACAGAAATAGCTGATAGTATAAGTGGCTATTTGATACTTTCCAAGCGGTCGTTATCGCATTACGACGCAACATCCGGTATTCTCTATCTGCAGATACGTCAAAACTCAACCGAAGACCAGGTAACTTTCGGGAAACTTACCGCGGAACAGGCCGTTGCGCAGCAGCCACTGACGCACTATTCATACTCCTCCGCGGACTACGATTAGTCTTCAGCTTCAGAGGACCGAAAGTCGTCTAAAGCTACAGGTGAAGTACATCCGAAGGACCTATCCACATCCCTCCCGAAGGACGAGCGAATCAGAAGTGAGCACCAGTAGTGTGCGAAGGTTTGAAGCACATGCTTCCGACAGGTTCTCGGGCCTGTATAGCGCAGGTCCAGAGCCTCGATAGCGACGATACGCGAATCGACAGCTGAATCTGAAGGCGAGCTGGGCGGAGGCAGATAGACTTTTGGTGTGTTATCTCCAGCTTCCCGGACTGTTCCCACGTGTCCCTGTCGTAGTCTGTATGCCCTTGTACGCTGATCGCGCAATATGGCATCCTATGTGCATTGCGTCCGTTTGCCAGTAGGAGAGGACCATCAGGTGAGGTGATCTCGACATCAGGGGGCCTGGGTCAAGGTTTTGATGCGGCGGTGGTGTAGCATTCTGAGCAAAGTATGCGGTTAACCGTTAGATAGCCCATATAGCTATAAGAATCTACGTAGAGCAGTGTCTTCACGTCATAACTTAATGCACGACAGTCTTATCTATGTGGAAGACACGTTAGCGCAAATCTCATACTGTAATCAGCATAAATTGCTGTACCTGGATTGTGGGAGATTCAAAGTTCGACGGTACCATTAACTCTTCTTAGAGAAGCACCCTCGGATTACCTACCCGAGAACCCGACGTTTTTTGTCTTTCGTAGCGTCTGCAGATCCCAGCCTAGGCCCTTTTGTGGGTGCACCACGATGCTCGCTTGGGAACATCCCTACTTTTAGACTGTTGCCCAACGATAGGAGGAATACCGCTGTCGAAACAAGAGGGCATATGCTTGAGTTTAAGTAGTTACGGTAGATTCATTGAGAGAAGGTCTATGAATTAGCGAATCAGATGTGTATATCAAAGCTTGTATTAGGTCCACTTACACGTCGTAATGAGTCGTGTTTGCGCTGTATGAGCCGTTGAGCAAGTTCCAACATTGAACGTTCATGAGTAGTGATGCTCTGTCAACCACATTGGGGGAAGCTCAGAACTACGAAGTAGTATACCTCAGGTTCATTCAAACCCCCTATTCCGTGTTTCAGACTGTCACCTTTTCTTCAGAAAAAGGAGCTGCTAAATAAATGCTGAGCAGTGAGGTTAATATAGTATGCCGTTGAGGAAGAAGAGAAGGAGACCGGCTCGAGTGGTGATTTATATTCGATGATAGATCACGTGAATAACACGGCCACGTGCTTCCTGGACATAAATGGCCTTCCACGTGGCCACTCGTTCGTTTTCGAACGCGTCTTTATTAGGCAGCCTTGTCAGCCTCGTTCGAACCACCATCTTAGTCTCAACACTTGCCCTCTTCAACGGCTCATTGTCCCCTTTCTGCATCCCGTAAACCTCACGACAACTCGACCTAGAAGATCATCATGTCCGCCGTCTCCACACCCGCTGACGTTCAGCCATTGCACCAACCCACCCAAGCTGCAGTCGTTGTGCCACCGCAGGCACCTGTAGGAACCGCCTCTAACGGCGCTGCTAACCAGTCAATCGGAATGGGTGCCAAGGCTCTACTCGCAAAGAAGATGGCAAAGAACGCGTATGTCTCGTACTCTGAGGCGACGTCACAGTTACTAACCGAGCCTGCCAAATCATAGCAATCCGAACTTTGTATCACCCACCGACGATATGATGACCCCTTGCACTAAGAAAATAAGCGCAGCCAAGAAGAAGCACTTCACTAGGTAAATACCACGAGTACTATGTGCCGAACACTCAGCTGAACTCGTTTGTCACTAGGGGTGGCGTCAAGCCAATGAAGCCGCTCTTTGCTCAACATCAGTCAAAGGCCAACAAGGCATCTGACTCTGGTTCGAGCGAGGACGAATCATCGTCGTCGGCGAACAAGATGGACGAGGATGAGAACCCATTTTGAATAACCCTCATCCCACCAGTCCATCACTTCTTCAAACTCACGACTCGCCATGATTCCTCTCCTCTTGCATTTTGTCTTTGGTTCTCTTGCACTCGTTACTTGCTGTCTGTATAACACCACCCTCGCAAAGCTTTCTACTTGGCCGTACTTAGCTGCGCGTCCATTACTTATTATGAATATCTATGCAATGACCCTTGGTTAAAGGGTTTCCTCTTCGAACGTCACTTAAACTCTGTTCCGTTCTTCCCGTTGTTCATCATGGCCGTTATGTTATTCCCTTCATTGAGGATGAGAACGTGACAAATGGTCTAGCAACACAAGTGTTACTAGGGCAACGCTACTTTCTGGCTTGTGAACGGGTGTGTGATTCGTCGCGAGCGTGTAGATGGCATTCATCAGATTAGGGGAGTCGTGGTGAAGGCAGGTATTTGGGGTCCCGGCATAAATACTGCGGCGGATGCGCTTCACCACCGCTTGCGTATAGCGGATTCTCGCCTGCACAGTCGGAAGAGTCTGTGGACAGTGATTATTTTGGCCGACAGAGCGTACTACAGCTCGAAATCCGGTGCAGACCCGGCTGAAGCTGGAGGATGCATCACTACTCCTGGTTCGCCGGAGAGACCGGTCATAGCACTCAATAATTTGTGTCTTGCGATGCGCTGTGCATTGCCTTTGAGGCCGCGTACGCCCTCTAGGCCGCCTCGATGTCGTTGCTGCAGCCCGAAGTTTATGCACAGTTCATCTCGCCTGTGTTCTGTATGCTGTGTCGAGGAGGTATAAGCAGTTCATTTGATCAGTGTTTTATATGTTGCCCTCAATAGTGGCATGGTGGCGGCTGATCTGATCGCACAAAAGGACACCGACCTGAGTGGAATACAATAGCAGTAGATGTGTACTTGACGCTATTCAACGAGCGTCGGGCGCATCCAGCGTCGTAGAGAGTGGCAGGGAGCATCCATCGTATCTCGACGTGAGAGACGGGAACGACAGTGACTTTGTTCTAATCATTCACTTTTCTAAACGTGCCCGGACATTCGCTCTCACCCTCTTCTAGGGCAATGAGGCCGTGCGCGCATCAGCGAGAAGCTGTGTACGCCGGTGCCTGGGGTCCGGCCTAAGTATAACTCGCGTTGTCCTGCGCGCAACCCGCTCGATCTCAAGCTTTCACCACTCCATTCTCTTCTACGACCTCTTTCCTCTTCAACTCTCCAGGCGAGACAGGCAAGGCTTTTACGCTTTCAACGAATACAGCAGGACGCACACAGCGGACATGGACCCTAACAGGCCACCCTTGCCATCTAATAACCCTTCCCAGGCGACTCTCAATGACCCATTTGGTGATCGCCAGCATCTTACTTTTCAGGAGCCTACGCCTAGTGCATATGCCAGTTCTGTCTCTCTGACGGACGACTTTGGAGGAGCTCGTCAAGAGTATGATGATGAGGAGATTGAAAAGGTGCCGTTGACTTCGAGTGGGATGTACCCCCCTGGGTGAGTTACCGAATGTAATTCGGTGTATTTCGGATAAGTGTGCTGAAACCTCAATAGCCCGGTTGACCCCAATGCCTTTGGAGAGTGGCAGCGACCTCAATCGGTGGCCTCGTCATCGTCCGGTGGTGTCGAATCATCCTGGAGACGCAGGCAGACGATCAAGCGCGGTGTTACCAGAAAGGTCAAGCTTACGCAAGGAAACTTTATTACCGAATACCAGGTGCCAGAGCCTGTTTACAGCGCGATTGAGGCAAAATGGAGGGAGGGAACGAAAACCACAGAGTTCTCGTATGTGTATTACTACTCTGAAAGCTTCCGTGACGCGTGCTCAATGACAACCTCTTAGACACATGCGATACACTGCTGCAACGTGCGATCCTGATGACTTTTCAGAAGCGAATGGATATTCTCTGCGCACGAAGATGTACAACAGGTCTACTGAGCTCCTCATTGCGGTTACCTCCTATAACGAGGACAAGACACTTTATGCCCGTACTCTGCACGGCGTTATGATGAATATCCGAGATATTTGCAAGACCAAGCAGTCGAAGTACTGGCGTCGCACTGCCGAGGAGGGAAACCCCGGCTGGCAGAAGATCACTGTTGCGCTTATTGTTGATGGTCTCGAGCCCATGGACAAAAGCGTGTTGGATATCCTTGCCACTGTCGGTGTTTACCAAGACGGTGTGATGAAGAAGCAGGTCGATGGCAAAGAGACCGTAGCACATATCTTTGAGGTGTGTGCCACTTATTTCGCGCTCTATCTCCCCCAATCTAAAAGTGGGGCTAGTACACGACCCAACTTTCGGTCGATGCAAGCCCGCAGCTGGTCGTGCCACAGGGTGACGATCCAAACAACCTGGTTCCCGTCCAAATCATCTTCGTCGTGAAAGCCAAGAACCAGAAGAAGATCAACTCCCACAGATGGCTCTTCAACGCCATCGGCAAGATGCTCGAGGTAAGTAGGCTCATGCCTGACGCCATGGAGCCTGCGGAGCGCTCATATACTTCTCCTTCCCAGCCGGAGATCTGTGTCCTTATCGACGCAGGTACTAAGCCCGGTCGCAAGTCGATCTATTACCTCTGGGAGGCCTTTTACAACGATGCTCATCTCGGTGGATGCTGTGGTGAAATTCACGCGATGATTGAGGGAGGAAAGAAGCTGTTGAACCCTCTAGTCGCGGCCCAGAACTTCGAGTACAAGATGTCGAACATCTTGGGTACGTACGCGGCACTCTACTCCGGGACGATCACGTATTGAATTTTATCATAACTATAGATAAACCGCTCGAGAGTAGCTTCGGATACGTGTCCGTGTTGCCTGGTGCTTTCTCAGCCTACCGGTACCGTGCTATTCTTGGCCGTCCGCTCGAGCAGTACTTCCATGGTGATCACTCGTTGGCCGACCGGCTTGGACCGAAGGGTATTTACGGAATGAACATCTTCACGAAGAACATGTTCTTGGCCGAGGATCGTATCCTCTGTTTCGAACTCGTGGCGAAGGCTGGCGATAGGTGGACGCTCACGTATGTTAAGCCTTCCAAGGCTGAGACGGATGTGCCGGAATCAGCTGCTGAGCTGATCGGTCAACGTCGTCGTTGGCTCAACGGTTCGTTTGCCGCCTCGGTTGTAAGTAGTCTACATTGTACACGCGTGTCATCCGTTGCTGATAATCTCTTTTGCAGTACGCTCTTGTCAACTTCTTCAAGTTGTACAAATCCGGTCACGGTCTTATTCGTATGTTCTTCCTCCATATCCAGGCTCTCGTAAGTCTTGATTTCATTTCTATCATATACAAAGTCCGCTGACGCAGTGCATAAGTATAATATATTCTCTCTGGTTTTCTCTTGGTTCGCTCTGGCCAACCTCTGGCTGACGTTCAGTATCATCATCGATCTCCTTCCGTCACAAAACATCATCATATTCGGTACTGAGGCTGTTGTAAGTATCTTTAACAAGGGGTCGAATATATGCTTCACTGACAGCATCTCATAGACTCACTGGGTGAACTTGGCGCTAAAATGGATTTACTTGACGTTCTTGGTTCTGCAGGTAAGCTGGCAATCTCTTGCTAAGGCGCATGTACTGACATGATGGCGTAGTTCGTACTCGCGCTTGGTAATCGACCGAAGGGAGAACGTGGCCTATATGCCTTGACTTTATGGTCCGTAATATCGTATTCAACCACCATTCATGGACTCATCATGAGTGTTTAGGGTGTATGCGATACTATCGTTATATCTAATTGTCTGCTCGTTCTGGCTTACCGGTAAAGCGTTCGCAGTAAGTGACCACCGAACGTTATTGGGCAATACGGTATTGACGTCGCTATAGAATATCCCGAATCTGTTGAAGGACAAGACACCTGGCCAAGTGGTTGCTACCTTCTTCGAGCCGCCTGTTGGTGCGCTGATTGCGGCGTTGGTATCAACCTTCGGTATCTACTTGATTGCGTCTTTCCTCTACGTGCGTATTTCCCTTTGAGTCCTAGTACCCGCTGAAATTAACGAAATCTGGTAGCGCGATCCCTGGCACATGTTCTCAAGCTTCCCTCAATATATGCTCCTCGCCCCTTCGTTCACTAACGTACTCAACGTCTATGCATTCTGCAACCTTCACGATGTACGTTCCTACCTCTCACTGCAGTACAGAGTATCTGACAGTCGTATTTCAGGTCTCGTGGGGTACCAAGGGTAGTGACAAAGCAGAAGCCCTGCCGTCCGTGAAGTCCAAGAAGGGCAAGGAAGAGGCTGTCGTCGAGGAAACTACCAGGAAGAAAGAAGATCTCGAGAACCACTTCAAGGAGACTGTCACTCGTGCTCTCACCAAGCTTGAGGTCAAGGAAGAGATCGAAAAGCCTACCATGGACGACCAGAACCGTACCTTCCGTACCCGTCTCGTGGCCTTCTGGATGTTCTCAAACGCGGGGCTCTCGGTCGCCATCGACATGCTCAACGGTCTTCCGTCTAATAACGAGGAGCAAGATGAGAAGGAGCTCCAGAAAAAGCAGAACATCTACTTCTCGATTATCCTCTACTCGACTTTCGCTCTCGCGTTGGTTCGCTTCATTGGGGTGAGTGCTTTTCGTACAGCTCTTGCGTGACATTGAGCTTATGTGTTGCGATGCAGTGCCTGTTTTACTTCTTCAAGCGCAACCTCTTCAGGTTCTGCCGCAGGAACTAGATACCCACTCATTTCCCCACCTCATCGGATCTCTCGTTCTTTCTTGTGTGGCTGGAAATTTCTTTCTCATCGGACATTCACTACGAATGCGGTTTTCCTTTCGCTTTACGTTTCTCATGTCGAGCATTCGGTCGGTCCTTGCTATCCAGTAATGGTTATCTTACATCCTCGGACAAAATCTAGCGGTTTTTCATCATCCACTCACTCACTGATAAAATAATATCATTTCATGCATTCCCCCTTATTGATTTCCTCAGTCTCAGTTAGACTTAAGCTTGATGCTCGGACAGCAGAGCCTGTGGATCGCATTTACTACATAACCTGAATAATTGGGATTCGACTTTTTGCGTGGGTTGTGCGCTGTTATGCGAGAGCGATTCCGAAGAACTTCCTAGGTGACTGAGTTTTGCACTTCAAGTCTTTCTCCGTTGCTGACTGTCTGGTTCCAGGAAAATAATCCACCTCCCCGTTCCCCGGTTTTTCAACTGCCGTGATAGCCGTATCCCGAATAACTCGGGATAGAAAATAGGCATGTAAACCGGTCAGGATTCGGGGACATTCCAGGATAATCCTCTTTCACCGAACCACACTCACATGTACGCTTCGTCATGTCAAAAATGTGGCTCGTAGCCACCACGATCCAGACTGTTGCCCCTCAAAGTTGTAGAGGCAAAATGTATTCGCACGCATCTTGGTAATGCTCATGCTAAAGGTGTGCGACCGGTGCAGTGGGCACCCGAAAGTTCCGCAATAGGTAAGAACTTGCTATCGGATGACCTCATCACTGGGAAGTACTTGTATGCGCGGGAGCCAGAGTATATAAAGCGTCGTGGCAGTAGTAGAAAACCTATCTCTTTCATCCCCATCTTTACTCTCACACGAACAGTAAGTTGATTCCCACTTTAGTCATTCCTCGCTCTATATTCGCCATCCGCCCCCACCCAGCCCTCGTTAGCCGCGGAATAGCATCGCTCACTCTTCTGTCTACGCTCTCAAGAATCCACTTTAACAACCCATAACACCCTTCATCTCATATACAATCAAGATGTCTCCTCGTGTTCTCTTCGTCTTCACGTCTGCTACCACCACCTTGACCGGCCACCCGACTGTAAGTACAACTCGTACACCGTACTGCTTTCGCAGCTAACGAGCCTCTTATCACAGGGATGGTTCCTTCCCGAGGCCGCTCATCCATACTACGTTCTCGCTCCCCACGCGGAGATCGACTTCGCTGCCCCTAAAGGCCCCAACCCTCCCCTTGATCCCAACAGTGTCGAGGTACGCATTTCTTAGATTATCACCTAGTTACTGGCTCACCCCACGATCGCACACCAGCCATTCAAGTCCGATGCCGACTCAGTCAAGTTCCTCGAGGATGCCACCGTCAAGGAGAAACTTGCCTCTGCCAAGACCCTCTCTCAAGTTAACGTCGACGACTACGACGCCGTCTTCTATGTGGGCGGTCACGGACCAGTTATTGATTTGGCGAGTGACCCGGAGAATGCGAAGCTTGTAAGCTCGTTCTGGCAGAAGGGCAAGATTACGAGCGCAGTTTGCCATGGACCTGCGTGAGTTTCTCTCTTGTTCGACTTGGAAGGGGTTTAAAAGCTGACTATATGTGCCATGCCCTAATAGAGCCCTTGTAGGTGGGGTCGACGCAGATGGAAAGTCTATCTTTGCAGGCCGCCAGTTCACCGGATTCTCCAACGACGAGGAGGTCGCCGTCAAGCAGGTCGAGGCTATCCCCTTCTTGTTGGAGGACAAGATCACTCAGCTTGGTGGAAACTACACGAAGGCGGGGCCATGGGAGCCGAAGGTTGTCGTCGATGGGAAGTTGATCACCGGACAGAACCCCGCTAGTGCTGGGCCTGTAGGGAAGGCGATCTTGGAGGCGTTGCAGAAGTAAGCGTGACGGACCAAGCTGAGAAGAAAGGCAGAGAGTGTACGATATAAGAGTAATAAAAGTTCAGTATGTATACATGTAAACCTATACTCTAAACAGTAGAAAGAATTATCTAGTGAATGACTCGCATATTGAAACCAAAAGATCATGAATTTCGCGGCTGCAAGGGGGGTCCACTGGATATCAATGTTGATCGGATCAATTCACATTTCGGAACGAACTTTGCACGTCTGTGGCTCTATCAAAGCGTTACTGTATACCATCACACCAACGCCGAGGACCCCTGACAATAGGCGAAGAGGCCAGATTTGACGCCGAAAGAAATTGTCCGGACTTGCCGTCGAGATTTTG